>OVAN01001890.1:0-37184 GCA_900406275.1 Anastatica hierochuntica | reverse complement strand
TCAACATTTTCTACAATGGGGATGAGGAGAAATATCAGAATGCTATGGACAACGCGAGCAATGGTGATTTCATGACCAAGACTANATGGACAACGCGAGCAATGGTGATTTCATGACCAAGACTATGGAGGAAGATTATATGCTGGTGAATAACATGGCGAATAGTCAGGCCAATCGAAGATCATACTATGTTTGTTGTAGAGGAGTTGTGTCATCAAATGCGAAGAGAATTGATGATCTGCAGTTAAAGCTCGATGAACTAATGAGGAGAGATCAGCAAGGAGTGAACTTTGTTGGGGAGCAGAATGATGCACATGTGCTTCAAGAGTAGAACATGGGACAAATGTATCAAGAATTCATGTATGAGGAGATGAATGGTTGACAAGCAGATGTGAATTACGTTGGAGGTCAAGGAAATTTTGGTAATAAAGGTTTGAACAAACAGAACCAGTTCCAGAATAAGCCATACCAACAAAATCAGAGTGTCTTCAACTCCGGGTTTCAGAACAAGAATCAGAACAGTGGCTTCGGAAACAGTGGCTATCAACATAAGCAGTTTGGTTCAGCAAGATTCAAGAATAACTATCAGTCGGGATATCAGAGTCAGAACCAGGGACAATCTTCTGCGTCTTCTCAAGATAGTGAGCTGAAAAAGATGTTGCAGCAAGTGCTGGAGAATTTGACAAAGTCCTCTGCGGACTTGAATAAGAAGGTGGATAACATGTACAATGATCTCAATGGGAAGTTTGAGACATTGAACACTCACATGAAATTGCTGGAAACACAGGTTGCTCAGAGTTCTGCGAGCAATAGAGCTCCACCGAGAGTCATTCCAGGCAAACCGGAGAAGAATCCGAAGGAGTACTGCAATGCCATTACGCTGAGAAGTGGTAAAGAGTTGAAAAACTCATCACTCATAGAAGGAAAAGGATCGATCGATTCTTGTCCACAGATCAATCGATCCATGGCCAATAAAACATCGGAACAGAAGGACAAGGATCGATCGATCCTTGCCCCCGGATCGATCGATCCCTATCTTGACGGAAGTGCATAAGATTTTCATCATGAAACGACTACATGGGAGGTTGAGGATCAGTATTACCATCCCCGTCATATGTTCCCAAGCCTCCGTATCCTTCCAAGCCTCGTTAAAAGATCAAAGAACACGAGTACGAAAAGCTGAAGAATATAGTTGGTGAATTATACGTACGATTGCCTTTTGTCGAAGCAGTCAAATAGTACCTTCTCTTAATAGGTACATGAAAGAGATTCTTTTAGATCGTATGAAAATAGAGCATGGTGTATCAGTTCTTACTGCGGAGTGTAGCGTAGTCCTTCAGAACATTTTACCGGAGAAACGCGAGGATCCATGTCCTTTCGTATTTCCTTGCAGGATTGGATCACTTACCTTTGAGTGATGTCTCTGCGCCTTGGGTCAAGAGTTAGTGTGATGCCACTCTCGGTATTGTAGCATCTGAATTTGACTAACTATAAACCCACGAGAATGTCTTTGGTGCTTGCAGATAGGTCTATTCGAAGACCAGTGGGTATTCTAGATAATATTCCCATTGGAATTAGAGAGGGATATGTTTTCACAGACTTTGTAGTCTTGGAGCTTGAGGAAGAACCCAAGGATCCTATTATCCTGGGAAGACTGTTCTTATATACTGTTCGGGCCATGATTGATGTGCAGAACGGTCAAATAGATCTTTGACTTGACAAGTTGACTATGAAGTTCAACATCGAGAAATCCATAAAGAAGCCTACCATAAATGGACACACATTTTGGGTCGATACACTTGCTGATGTGATCGAGGACTCTGCTGAAGAACTCTACACCGAGGATCCATTACAGGTAGCCTTAACTCAAATTGAAAGTGAGTATGGGTTTTTGGATGCAGGTACTTCTGAGGTTGCTAAATTTCTAGATTCAGCACCTGCTGTTGAGAAGCATGTCGCATTTATCAAGCTCGAAGAGCCATCACCTACGACTTCTACATCATTGGTGGCGAATTCGAGTGCTGATTGGAGCGAGTTGAAAGCTCCAAAAGTCGAGCTCAAGCCATTACCTGCAGGACTAAGGTATGCTTTCTTAGGTCCTAACTCTACATATCTTGTAATTGTCAATGCTAATATGAACAATGATGAGACTGCCTTGCTTCTTTCGAAGTTAAGGATGTATAGAAAAGTGTTGGCATATTCTTTGGATGATATTACAAGTACTTCTCCAGATCTCTGCATGCATAGGGTCCACTTGGAGGATGAATCCAAGACTTCCATTGAACATCAAAGGAGACTTAATCCTAAGTTGATGGAAGTTGTCAAGAAGGAGATTCTTACTCTTTTGAGTGCATGTGTTATCTATCCTATTTCTGACAGCACATGGGTGAGTCCGGTACATGTTCTACCAAAGAAAGGTGGAGTTACTGTCATGACCAATGACAAGAATGAGTTCATTCCCACTAGGACTATCACATGCCACATGATGTGCATTGATTACAGGAAGCTGAACTCAGCCACGAGAAAGGATCATTTTCCGCTTCCTTTTATTGATCAAATGCTAGAAAGACTTGCTTTCTTGATGGCTATTAAGGTTTCTTTCAGATTCTCATTCATACGGAAGACCAGGAAAAGACTACATTCACATGTCCATATGGGACATATTCTTACCGGAGAATTCCATTTGGATTATGCAATGCACCTGCGACTTTCCAGCGATGCATGATGTCTATCTTCACAGACTTGATCGAAGATATCATGGAAGTCTTTATGGATGACTTTTCTTTTTATGGTTCTTCGTTTTCTAACTACTCGTCTAACCTTTGCAGGGTTTTAGAACAATGTGAAGAGAAACACTTGGTTTTGAATTGGGAGAAATGTCATTTTATGGCTCATGATGGGATTGTGCTTGGCCATCGAATCTCTGAGAGAGGGATCGAAGTTGATAAGGCTAAGGTGGAGGTGATGATGAGCCTACAACCTCTTACTTCTATCAAGGATGTCTGCAACTTTCTCGGACATGCAGGGTTCTACAGACGGTTTATCAAGGATTTTTCTAAGATAGCCAGACCCATGACTCGATTGCTCTGTAAGGATGTCAAATTTGATTTTGACACTGACTGTTTGTTCGCTTTTCTGACAATCAAGGAGGCACTAGTTATCACTCCAATTGTGCAGCCACGAGACTGGGATTTACCTTTTGAGGTAATGTGTGACGCCAGTTACTACGCAGTGGGAGCAGTGTTGGGTCAGAGAAAAGACAAGAAGCTCCATGTGATTTCCTATGCCAGCAGAACACTTGATGATACTCAGATCAAGTATACGACTACGGAGAAGGAGCTTCTAGCCGTGGTTTACGCATTCGAGAAATTCATACAGTACCTAGTGGGGTCAAAAGCCATTGTTCAAATTGATCATGCAGCTTTGAGGTACCTATGTCTAAGAAAGATGCTAAATCGAGACTGTTGAGATGGATTTTGCTTCTGCAAGAATTAGATTTGGAGATTCGTGATAAGCGTGGTACAAGGAATGGTGTTGCAGACCATTTATCTCGATTGCGACTGGAAGCTGATATACCACTCGATGATAGTCTCCCTGAGGAGAATGTGGAGGATGAATACATGTACATTGTTGATTGCTTTGCCATTAGACAGATTCACGATGAAATTCCTTGGTTTGCAGATTTTGCGAATTTTCTGAGTGCAGATGTGGAGCCACCAAATCTCACAGGCTATGCAAAGAAGAAGTTCCTCAAAGATGTCAGACATTTTTTCTGGGATGATCCTTTTCTCTACAAGAGATGTGCTGATGGAATTTTTCACAGGTGTATTCCAGAGTCTGAGGTGCAAGGTATTCTATATCACTACCATGGTTCTGAATATGTTGGACATTTCGCTACTTTCAAAACTGTTTTGAAAGTTTTGCAGGCAGGATTTTAGTGGCCAACACTTGTTGGGGGTCAAATACGGTTACGACAAAATCGATATCTAAAAGAGTAACATAAACATAGTATTTCCTTCAAAAATGAAAATTGTGAAAGGATTATCAATTCCGAGGCTCTTGCCATCTAGTCAATCCGCTCTCGACCAAATGTCAAAACTCCGCGTCTAGAATTCATCAAGCGGCAGCTTCGCAAAGTCCAGTCACTCACGGGAAACTAAACGCGAGGATAAGGAAATCAACGTCCGAGACCTCTGAGAGACCTCAGTAAACGAGTTCCAGAGCGATAAGAAGTCACCGTAAACAACGGATAACCGCGTCGCCTCGAAAGTACGAGCGGTGCGAATAACTGCAAGTCTAGCCGCCCAAACCACCGTCTGGACGTCCGAATGGGCGTCTAGACCACGCTTTCCCGATCGTCTTCTCCTTTGAATTCCGGTTCAAGCGTTTCTTGTTTCGGACCGATTGGAATCTTCGTTGAGGTTTCGCGGCAATAATCGTGAAGACTCGTACTTTCCGTAAAAACTTCGTATCGATCGTATGAAACGATAACGGTTAACTCGAACATCGACATTGTCGTAGCCATACGATTGGTCTGATCATATCGTAAAACCGTCACCGCGTAAACGTGCGAAGAACGATTTCTCCGAAAGAAATCTTTAAAATCACTTTATCGCTAAACGGCCCACGAAGACCTAAAACGCGACAAAAGTCCACTTACGATTTTTTGGAATTAGAACATGCCCAGTTGCATCAACGATATATCCGAGTTTCGCGAAGGATAAAAGGAAAATACGTTAAAATAAGAATCTAAAGATAAATATGGAATATTTGTCAAGATATGAAATATTCCCGAAAAATGGAATATTTCCGCGGGAGAATATGCACAAATCTAAGGCGGAAAAGGAAACGAATTTAACCTATGAAGGCATGTAAATGAGGGCTAAGGAGAAGAAGGATGGGGACACACAAAAATTTAGAGACACAAAAATTTCTTCAGAACTCATACTTAGAGCTTTAGGTTTATTTTTCTTTTCTGCTAGCGAGTTGCGTCTCGATTATGTTTACAAGACTTACGCTGTTAGATCTAGGGTACTTGCCGACAGCTCTCGCGGCCACGGCTTATCACCTGTTGTAACGCCCAACACATATTCAAATAAGATCTCTATTGCTATATTGCTCTATTTCTCTCTCAATTCTCTTTTACTTTTACTTCGTTGTCTGTTTTTTTCGTACTTTAGATCTACCGTTGTTTGGTTTAGTAGAAATCCGGGACCTCAATGAAAGTTAAGATTTCCTAGCTTTCTTCCGAATACGAATATCGACAGTGCGAGTTTCGGTTCCCATAGTTTGGCGCTAGAAGGAGGCAGCCTATTCGTGCAGGGTACAAATCAATCTAACTCGCAGCCGCGAAACGCTAGATCGAACATGACTACAGACGACCAGAACACTCAACCAGCTCGTGACGGCGACAGCGCCAACGACAAAATTAAAAGCACTCTGGTTACGAACAACACCGCGGTCAACGCTAACGTAAATACCGTGACGTTCGAGGAGATCAAAAAGATGTTCTCGACTCCCAAACAGAAGTCGGCCGAACAAGACAAACTAACTAGCTCTCTCGCTAAACAGATTGAAACCCTAACCGCGAGGACTAAAAAATACTTCAACGTGGAGCTACTAGACTCCGCGGAAGAAGACTCGACTTCACCACTCCGCGCGACTTACTCCTGAACGCGCAGGAAAATCCACTGGGATAGAGCCCTGATGTAATCACCCCTGTCTCACCTCAGAATAATGTGGAAGATCCCCAAATCCCGGAAAGGAAACAGAGGATAACGAAGCCGAGAAAATTGACCTGGACTTCAGCGATTAAACCGATCCACGGATGAAGACGCTGACGTACACCCGAGAAGAGTTAAGGGTCGCGCAACACAAAAGAATTCTCAGCTCAGCGAACCATGACAAAAGAAGAGGAAAATATCTTCTGGGTAGAGCAAGAGAAGCAGGCCGCAGGCCAGAGCCATTCACAGGACGTGCCAACCATCTCAAAAAAAGACCTCTGACGATCTCCACGATATACGTGATCTCAGCGACTACATCGCAAAAATAGCGGCAGAGGTCAAAGTAGTAAAATCCCAGATCCATCACGCGACCAATGTCGAGCCAGAGATCAACAGGATCCTCGAAGAGGCTCGAAAAACTCCATTCACTGCTCGCATAACAAACACCAAAGTCTCCGATCCCGGGAAAGTGAAAATTCCAATGTATGACGAAACTTCTGATCCAAAAGCTCACCTGCAGACTTTCAAGATCGTGATGGCGAGATCTAAGCTCTAGGAAGGCGAGAAAGATGTTGACTTTTGCCACCTATTTGTCGAGCATCTCCAAGGAGCGGCCTTCGAATTGTTCTATCGCCTAAAGCGGAACTCCATCAGAAGTTTCCGTCAACTCTCCTCAGAATTTCTCAAACAGTTCTCCATGCTTATGGAGAGTGAAACTTCCGACGTTGACCTATGGAGCCTGTCTCAGAGAGAAGACGAATCTCTCTGAGATTTCATGAACATGTTCAAGATAGTAATGTCGAGAGTCAGTAGGATAAGCGACTAAGTGGCGGTAGACGCACTTAGGAAGACTCTCTGGTACAAGTCAAAGTTCAGAAAGTGGATAGCTCTCGAGAAACCACGCACTATTCAGGACGCGCTTCATAAGGCCACAGATTTCATCATCATCGAAGAAGAGATGAAAGGTCTATCGTAAAAACACAAACCTACGAAGGCGTTCTCAAAAGACTTAACCTCTGAACAGAAAGCAAAAAAGAAGGTCCCTCGTATTGACAAGTACGTCCATCACGAGGGAGAAGACGTCCGGGGGGGGGGCACAACTACGTTGTCAATTCCCCGCCTGAACAAGGCAGGACAACGGGGAACACCTGGACGCGGAACACGTCGTATGACGAAAACACCTTCTGCGAGTTTCATCAGGCAAAGGGTCACTCCATCGCGAACTGCAAAGTTCTCGAAGCGAGGTTAATGGCAAAAATGCTCGCGGGCGAGATCTCGGATGTAACCAACGTAAAAGATTTCATACGCAATACAGATCGCCCACTCAGGATTGAGAAAGCACCCACTGGAAACACCACCTCTCAAGGAACCTAAGCAAATGGGAAACGCGGAAGGAGGCCTGACGACATAGGCAACGACTCCAATTGCCGCAAAGTGAATATGATCATCGGAGGGCCGCAATAATTTCGCGACACCGTCTCATCGATAAAAGCATATCACCGAAAGGCTGAGTCAAGTGAACACCGGCCTACGCCACTCGACACTGCAAGCGACACCGCAAGTTACGCCATAACTTTTGAGGAACACGAAACGGTCGGACTCGACAAACCCCATAACGGTCCTCTCGTGATCGAGCTTTTCATAAAAGATCTCGAAGTCGCCAGGGTCCTCATCGATATGGGACGTACCGTCGATATCCTCTCCCGCGATACCCTCAACAGGATGAATATCGTCTTATCCGAGGTCATACTCGTACCGAGATAGCTCATGGGTTTCTTAGGAATAACTTCGATGACTCTCGGATCAATCAAACTTCCAGTGATTGCGAAGGAGATAACAAAAGTTGTCGATTTTGCGGTTGTCGACCACCCTACACTCTGTAACGTGATCATGGGAACGCCATGGATAAATTCCATGAAGGTAGTTCCATCGACCTACCACTTGGGCATTAAATTCCCAACCCCCTACGGAATCTCCATGATATGGGGATGCCAGAAACAGTCACGACTCTGCTTCCTGGCCGAGCATAAGCTAAGACAAGTCGCAATGACTCCCGTGGTCAAACCCAAACGAATAAAGACAACTCAGCCGTTAGCCGAAAACACTTCGGAGAAAGACATGCCAAAATCATCAACTCGGGAAACAGCTTAGTCCGAAGGAAACAAGCAAATTTCCGAGCCGAACACTCACGACAAGGCAATGCCCTCAACACCTGAGGAAACCGTCGACTCGGTTGTAGTCACAGAGACTAAAACGGCCGACGCAAATCTGCCAAACGAGTAATCACTCACGGCAACAAACTGAACTACAAGATGACTTGATCCTCGAAAGAGGTACGTAGGAAGCTCTTCGCGAGAAGAGTTCAGCTGTCCCCCTCTTTAGAAAAAGGGGAGAGTGGGTGTACGTATACTTGTATACTCCCACACTTTGTACTCGACATTTTTCGATCTGATTCCGAAAATAAATTTTTAGTGTTTATTCTTACGTATAACCCAAAAGTGGAAATGATACGAGATGATCTTTCTTAACAAACATCGACTATAACTTGTTCACAAAGACATTCTACCACAAACCAGAAAAACTTCCGGAAAAAGCGAGATGTCGCGAGTTTTTGAGAAGCACGATTCTGAACTCAATCGAAAGTGGGAACGTAAGCTGGAGTTAGTCACCGCATGCCCTAAAACCGAGAGTAGACCTTGGTCTTGCCCTAAACCCAGCACACTGGTCTCTAACATCTCAAGGCATGATATCTAACCGATACGAGATCCTAAAGCATGTCTCTTCGTTCATATCTAAATGCTCAAGAAAGTTTACAAAACTTCTTAACATCCCGAACGAGCAACGCATAGAACGATCAACGAAAAGAGTTAAATACGAGACGACAACTCGTGTTTTCCCTCTACACCAAATCAAACCAAACCCAACACACTGGTCTTAAACATCTCAAGATATAGTATCTAACCGGTACGAGATTCCAAAATTTGTCTCTTCGCCTAAGTTCTGACATTCAAGAAAATCCGAAAGAGTAAATCTTTCGACAATTCGCATCCAAAACGAACAACGAATATAGTGATTCTCAGAAGAATAGACATGAAACGACGACTCATGATCTTTCTTCGCAATCGTAACACTACTCATACGCAACCCAATAAAAACGAAAAACATCATTCATTAATACTAAAATTACAGGGTGAGGGGTTTCAAGGCCACACACGGCCAACCCCGACAAACATAAAATGGCCAAAATTTGCCAAAATACTACTAATAAACAAGGAACACGCTCCCTAAACAAATGAACATTTCTCGCTCAAAAATCATATTTGAAATTGCCAGAGATCGAAAAGTTATGTACGCTTGACGATCCCAAGTTTTGATCAACCGCATCCTCATCACACCGAGCAGTGTCCCCGACTTCCCCCGAATCGGGAGAAACGGGAATCGTTGCCCAGTGATCTCGAACCCTCTCTTTGATAGATTGGATCAAAGACACGACTTCCTTGCACTTGTTCACGTGACCGAACATCTTATACATTTCAAGGTCGTAGGAGTAGTTAGGAAGCTGGGTACGATACAGAGCGCCCACCAAACCACGACATTCGCGATATTCTCCAAAGGTTTGATGAGCATGCTTGTATTGGTCAAAATCCACCGCAAACTGGACCGAGCGATCGACCACAATCAAAGCCACCTCTCGTTCCCCGCGCCTGTACGCACGGTGAATCTGTGATGTTTGACTCCGTGCCAATTCCCTTTTGCGAGACGAAACCGCTTTGACCTCCTTCTTCAGGCGATCGTTCTCTTCTTCAAGTGTCTCGGCCTTGAACCGAGCTGTCTCTGCCTTCAGATTTCTTGCTCGAAGGGCCTCATCCATCACATGGAGACCCTGCAAAAAGAAGTCCTTGAAAGTTAGGAGCGATATCAATCGAGCGATTGAAATCATATCGTGTGCACGGAAACGAAGCCCCATGCACAAACGCGAGGCCTCCGCATATTGCCCAGACCTAACGAATCCCGTGCCAGCCACAGTTTGATACGTCTGGGCATCAAGGGAAGCGAAAAAAGCGTCCCATTCCGGCCCTTCTCCAAAAGGCGACACCGAAGGTTGACTTGGACCACTCCCATCTTCGCTCAGTATATCTTCGTGCCACGACCCTTCAGACGACCCTCTCCCATTCTCGGCAATGCCGACCCCATTTGCGGGTGCACACTCGTTTCGGGGAGATCTTTCCCTCTCCAAGTCGGGAGGCAACTCAGACGAGGTAAAGGCATCCATGGCAAGTTCAAGTTCGCCTTCCGAAATCGCGTCGGGCTGAGTACGATTCTTGTAGTACGTAACCCCGTTACGAGCTCGCTACGGGGAAAACTAACCCCAGTGGAACGGACCACCTCGGAGAAGGTCCCTAACAGGGTAGATATCTTCCGAATGCGGTGGAAGGGGATCCAAATTTTCAAAACGAAAGAACTATCAGATTACGACAAATGGAAAGAAAATGGCAAGAGTATCAAAAGAAATACCTGCAGGACCTCATTCATGTCAAAAAGAAGAAATGTATTCACTCTTGACGGAGACATTATCTAAACGAACAAAGAAGTATCGTTTTTTCTAATCATGAAAGTTGGACGTAAACGATTGGAGCACCGCCATGTTTTTCCTCGGCTTGAGGCAATACTGAAGCGATTTATCCACAGCTAACAGAGTTAAAAACACCAATAGATAATCGACGCTTAAGTCCATCCCTCCCTTGTAACCCAAAACCCAGAGTTCGACGAGGTGTTGGAGACCGATGGGCGGAAGCTGACCGATTGATAAACCATAATGATCTAAAAATTGGACTATGACCCCGGGAATGGGAAACCACAATCGGGACTCGGCAGAAAGCAACAAGTGCGCCTCGTAGCACGTAAAGAAACCACGAGGCGGAGTATCTGCGTCCTGTCCGGCTCTTGGCATTCGGAACTCCACCTCTTCCAGGATTCGGCAGAAATCTTGGATGACGGCGAGGAATGATTTTTTGACACTTGCTCGGCCTACGGGCGTCCTTTTTGAATTTTGGTCTCTGCTTTCACCACGATTCGGCTGGTGGAGCTTCGATACCACACTTAACCTGCCAGTATTCCCTCGCTTCATCAGGATCGACAAAGTGCGGTACGAATTTGACCTTCGGTATAAATTTGCGTTCTTGAACTTGTAGGCTCTCGGGGTTAAAATTCGACGGCAAGGCATTCACAGAAACTAGATAATTCGCGGCCATAACATAAAAGAAGAGAGAGATAGATAGGATAAGAAGCTTGTTTTTACCTTAAGCAAACTCATGTGAAAATGAGCAAGTGAAAGACTTGGAAAGGTACTTCTCTCATTTATAGAAAGAGAAATTTACTATTCATCTTCAGACTTTTTTGTCATCGATTCCGCCTAACTTACCTAACGTAATTTAAAATTCGCAAGAACATTTCAACGATTCTTGCAAACAAGGGTCTAACTGTTGGGGTCAAATTTGGTTACAGCAAAATCGATGCCTTAATGAGTAACAGAAACATAGTCTCTCCTTTGAAAATGAAAATCGTGAAAGGATTATCAATTCTGAGGCTCTTGACATCTAGTCAATCCCCTCTCGACCAAATGTCAAAAATCCGCGTCTAGAATTCCACAAGTGGCCGCTTCACAAAGTCTAGTCACTAGCGGGAAACTAAGCGCGAGGATAACGAAATCAACGTTCGAGACCTCCGAGAGACCTCAGTAAACGAGTTCCGGAGCGATAAGAAGTCACTGTAAATGACGGATAACCGCGTCGCCTCAAAAATACGAGCGATGCAAACAACGGCAAGTCTAGCCATCTAGACCACCATTTGGACGCCCGAACAGGTGTCTAAACCACGCTTTTCCGATCATCTTCTCCTTTGAATCCCAGTTCAAGCGTTTCTTGTTTCGGCCCGATTGGAATCTCTGTTGAGTTTTTGCGACAATAATCGTGAAGACTCGTATTTTCCATAAAAACTTCATATCGATCGTATGAAACGATAACGGTTAACTCGAACATCGACATTGTCAAACTACACGATCGGTCTTATCATTTCGTAAAACTGTCATCGCGTAGTCGTGCGAAGAACGATTTCTCCGAAAGAAATTGACAAAGCGAAGAACGATTTCTCTGAAAGAAATCGACTGTGCAAAGAACTATTTCACCGCGTAGTCGTGGCTTTCCTCGAATACGAATATTGACAGTGTAAATTTCGGTTCCCACAGCTTGGCGCTAGAAAGAGGGGGCCTATTCGTGCAGGGTACGAATCAATCTAACTCGCAACCGCGAAACGGTAGATTGAACATGACTTCAGACGACCAGAACACTCAACTAGCTCGTGACGGCGACAGTGCCAACGACAACGTTGAAACCACTACAGTTACGAACAACACCGCAGTCAATGCTAACGTAAACACCGCGACGTTTGAGAAGATCAAAAAGATGTTCTCGACTCTTGAACAGAAGTCGGTCGAACAAGACAAACTGACTAGCTCTCTCGCTAAACAGGTTGAAGCCCTAACCGCGAGGACTAGAACCATCCTTCTGCGTGGACCTACTAGACTCCGCGGAAGAAGACTCGACTTCACCACTCTGCGCGACTTACTCCAGAACGCGCAGGAAAATCCACCGGGACAAAGCCCCGATGTAATCACCCCTGTCGCACCTCGGAATAATGTGGAAGTTCCCCCAAATCTTGAAAAGCAAATAGAGGATAATGAAGCCGAGCGTATTGACCTGGACTTTAACGATCAAACCGATTCCACAGATGAAGACACTGGCGTACACTCGAGAAGGGTTAAGGGTCGCGCAACACGGAAGATTTCTCAGCTCATCAAACCCATGACGGAAGAAGAGGAAAATATGTTCTGGGTAGAGAAAGAGGAGCAGGCCGAGGAGCAGGCCAGAGCCATTCGCAGGACGCGCCAACCATCTCAAAAAAGACCTCTGACGATCTCCACGAGATTCGCGATCTTCGCGACTACATCGCAAAAAAGTGGCAGAGGTCAAAGCAGTAAAATCGTAGGTCCATACCGCAACCAGTGTCGGGCCAGAGATCGATAGCATCCTCGAAGAGGCTCGAAAAACTCCATTCACTGCTCGCATAACCAACACCAGAGTCTTCGATCCCGGGAAAGTTAAAATCCCAATGTATGATAGAACTTCTGATCTGAAAGCTCACCTGCAGACTTTCCAGATCGCGATGGCGAGATCCAATCTCTAGGAAGGCAAGAAAGACGTTGACTTCTGCCACCTATTCGTCGTTCATCTCCAAGGAGCAGCCCTCGAATGGTTCTCTTGCCTAAAGTGAAACTCCATCGGAAGTTTCCGTCAACTCTCCTCGGAATTTCTCAAATAGTACTCCATGTTTATGGACAGAGAAATTTCCAACGTTGACTTATGGAGCCTATCTCAGAGAGAAGACGAATCTTCTCGAGATTTCATGAACAGATTCAAGATAGTAATGTTGAGAGTCAGCGGGATCAGCGACAAAGTGGCGGTAGACGCACTTAGGAAGACTCTCTGGTACAAGTCGAAGTTCATAAAGTGGATACCTCTTGAGAAACCACGCACTATTCAGGACGAGCTTCATAAGGCCACGGATTTCATCATCATCGAAGAACAGATGAAAGTTCTATCGCAAAAACACAAACCTGCGAAGGTGTCCTCAAAAGACTTAACCTTTGAACAGAAAGCAAAAAAGAAGGTCCCTCGTAATGACAAGTACGTCCATCACGAGGGAGAAGACGTCCGGGGTGCGCACAACTACGTTGTCAATTCCCCGCCTGAACAAGGCAGGATGTCGAGGAACACCTGGACACGAAACACGTCGTTTGACGAAAGCACCTTCTGCGAGTTTTACCAGGCAAAGGGTAGCTCCACCGCGAACTGCAATGTTGAGATTTCCAACAGAGAGATCAAAGGAATCCTGGAAAAGAGTATAGGAAAAACTCGAAAAGATTGGTTTGTGAAGCAAGATGATGCACTATGGGCGTATAGAACCGCATACAAGACACCACTAGGCACTACACCATTTCATTTGGTGTATGGGAAGGCAAGTCATTTGCCTGTTGAACTCGAGTACCAGGGACTTTGGGATAAGAAGTTAATGAACTACGACATCAAGCCTGTAGTTGAGAAGTGGATGATTCAACTCAATGAACTTGATGAGATTCGATTGAATGCTTATGAGAACACAAAGATCTATAAGGAACAGACCAAAACATTCCATGATAGGAAGATCATTCCACGCCATTTCACTGTAGGAGATCAGGTACTATTTTTAACTCACGTCTGCGATTATTTCCAGGAAAGCTTATATCGCATTGGTCGGGACCATTCCTTATTGTTGAGGTGCGGCCATATGGATCTGTTGTTCTTGATGACAGTGGGAGAAAATTCACTGTGAATGGCTAGAGACTTAAGCCATACATTGCAGACGAGCCATCCAAAGAAAGAATGCGATTTCTTTTAACGGATCCACCTGCCGTCTGATCGCATTACGGTCAGGCTCGAGACATTAAACAACGATGAGTGGGAGGAAACCCACTAGGTAGTTTTCTCTTTGATTTTTAGCTAGTTTTCTAGTGTTTTACGTTTTTGATTTTTGGTTTTTGGTGTTTTTGACGTTTTTTTGATTTTTTAGCTTTGTTATTTTAAAAATCAAGACCATCTAGACAGAAGGAAAAGGATTAATCGATCTCTGTCCCCGGATTGATTGATCTCTGTCTTATTTCGTGCCATCACAGAGGGACAAGGATCGGTTGATCCTTGTCCCCGGGTCGATCGATCCATGTCCTGAAAACACTACATATATTGCGATATTCATCAGATTTCGCAAAATGTAAGGTTATGGGTAGCCGAAAGAAGGGAGAGGTTCCGCAGACGGTGAACCCATCTAGCTCCCTTCTACACATCCTGCCAACCGTCAAGTTACTCAAGAGGGGGA
This sequence comes from Anastatica hierochuntica, assembly GCA_900406275.1. Lineage (NCBI taxonomy): Eukaryota > Viridiplantae > Streptophyta > Magnoliopsida > Brassicales > Brassicaceae > Anastatica > Anastatica hierochuntica. The sequence goes on along the minus strand of OVAN01001890.1, from coordinate 22,494 downwards.
CCAATATGACTCGCAGTTTCTAGAAGACCTAGAACACATCACGTTCTAGATGACTCGAGTCGTTGATAACGACCTCCTGGAGGCGTTAGGTATTCGGGACGATTTCTACGCTGTTTTTGACAGAATGAGACTCCGAGGCTTGCTAGAGCTTCAGGAGTATGTCTACCCCGAGCCGTGTCGGGAGTTCCTATCCTCTGCACGTTGTGTCTATCTGGACTTGGACAACCCGGTGGCTGACAAGGACACATTCTCCTTCATAGTGCAGGGTCATTATTATTCTATTTCCCTCATGGACTTGGCTAGAGTTTTTGGTTTTGCACAGGGCAGAGGTACATGGGTACCAACTTTGCCAAGGTCCAGTGAGTTTTGGCATTTTATTGCTACTGGGCAATTTTTCTCTCGGAGCGCAAAGCAGTCACGTATCCGCAGTCCTGTTCTTCGCCTCACGACTAAGGTTCTTAGCTCGCACATTTACGCTAAGGCTATCCAGGCTGTCGTGACCAACGACCAGTTTGGTTTTGTTTTTCTTGGCGTTGGACATACATGGCACTTAGTACTTCAGATCCGTTATGTGGCGACTATGGATCTGAACATGGCTGGAGTGGTTGCTAACAAATTCACCTTCTTCAAGGTAGTGGCTTCTAAGAAGAAGACTTTTGCTGCGGGTGCTCTTTTACCCGACCTCTGCGGTTTGTCAGATTCGACTTCATTGGTCACCAGACAATGGAGCAGACGAAGATATTTCAGGACCATAAAGAGGATTATGCTTTCCTCGATAGGAATCATCTTGTTGACTGTGCCATTCTATCTTCCCCCTGGAAGCATTCTATTGAGAGCTCGAGACCGTTCATCTATCACTTTCAGGACCACCAACAGAGGTCTCTCTACATCGAGCTGCCATGCCCTGACTTGACATCTCTAGTTAATTCATAAGGAGTTGATCTAGGTACTTGGAATTCTATGGATGAAGACATGGTCTCTGCGGATCCCATGAAATTTCGTTCGAAAGGGGAACCTTATAAAAATTGTATTAACTTTTTTCGAAAAAGGCAGGATTGACTGACACTGTTCAAACAAGTACATGTAAACTAAATGGTATTTCGGTAGCCCTTGGGGTTATGGATTTTCAGTATATGGGGGGTAGTATGGGATCCGTAGTAGGCGAAGAAACAACTCGTTTGATCGAGTATGCTAACAATCAACGTTTACCTCTTATTTAATTGTGTTCTTCCAGAGGACACGAATGCAAGAAGGAAGTTTAAGTTTGATGCAAATGGCTAAATTTCTTCCGTTTTATGTGATTATCAATCAAGTAAAAAGTTATTCTATATATCATTTCTTACATCTCCTACTACCGGTGGGATGACAGCTAGTTTTGGTATGTTGGTGGATATCATTATTGCCGAACCCTATGCCTATATTGCATTTGCGGATAAAAGAGTAATAAAACAAACATTGAAAAAAGTCATGCCTGAAGTTTCACAAACGGCTGAATCTTTATTGGATGTAATTGTACCACGTAATACTTTAAAAGGTGTTGTGAGTGAGTTATTTCAGCTCCATGTTTTTTTTTCCTTTGAAAAAAATAAAATCAAATAGAACAGTTAGTTTATCAGAATTAAAAGAAAACCCTGAAAAATTCATTTTTATTTAAAATCATTTTTTTATCGATATTCTTGTTTGCTACACAATAAACCTCTATCAACAAGATAAAAAGTTAATTTTTGTTTTCGAGAAGTTCAAATTAGACTAGACAAATAAAAAAAAGTTCATTTTCCTCTCTTGCTTGCGTATGTATAGATAATTCAAATAGAGATATATACAGATCTATAGAGAGTGTTCCATCTTTTTGCATTTCCCGAAAATTCCCTGTTGTTGGATCAGATTCCATTACAAATTTCTACAAAATTTGTAATGGAATACATTTTTTTCTTTATTAATGACTATTAGAAGACAAAAAGAACAATAATTCTAACAAGGGGATTATGATACATCTATTTTTTTTGAAAGATGAATAAGTCCAATTATTTAGTTTGGCATTTTTTGTACTTTTTTTTATTATATTTCTATTATATATATTTCTATTAAGTTGTATATTAATATTAGTATTAGATATATATTTACTTACAGATACTTAGTATATTTATATAATATATATAATAGAAATAATAAAAATACAAGATATTCTAAGATATCTTTAGAATTCATAATATAACAATAACAAGCACAAATATTAAATTGAGGTACCCATTTTATGACAACATTCAATAACTTACCTTCTATTTTTGTGCTTTTAGTAGGCCTAGTCTTTCCAGCACTTGCAATGACTTCTTTATTTCTTCATATTAAAAAAAATAAGATTTTTTAGATCGGATGAGACCTAATCGTATTACTCCATTTTTATTTTATTTTAAGCACTTCTACTTGATAAGACCCATTTGCTAGAATATTGTATAGCACATAGATTCCTACAAACATAACTAAACATAACTAAAAAAGCTCTTATGGTTGTATACATGTNTATTATATGGGTAAATAAATTTGCGCTTTTTTGAAAAATGGATCATCGTCGGCCCGATGTATGAAATTCAAGTCAATGTATTTATTTGTATATATATATTTATAGAGGATCATATAAAGGAAAGATATGTTATTATTTTAGAAGAGATGTTATTATTTTAGATATAAACAATTCTATGAATTACTCCTAAGGTTCACTTTGAACCAAAAAAAGGAAAGTCATATTTTCTCAATTCCAAAAAATTGTATAACTGGATCTAATATATATGAGTTGGCGATCAGAATCTATATGGATAAAATTTATAACGGGGTCTCGAAAAACAAGTAATTTATGCTGGACCTTTATCCTATTTTTAGGTTCATTATGAATTTTATTGGTAGGAACTTCCAATTATCTTGGAAGAAATTTTATATTGTTATTTGTGTCTTAGCAAATCATTTTTTTCCACAAGGGGTTGTGATGTCTTTCTATGAGATCGCAGGTCTCTTTATTAGTTGTTATTTGTGGTGCATTATTTTGTGGAATGTGGGTAGTGGTTATGATCTTTTCGACCGAAAAGAAGAAATAATGCGTATTTTTCGGTGGGGATTTCTTGGAAAAATTCGTCGCATCTTTTTACGATTCCTTATGAAAGATATTCAGTCCATCATAATAGAAGTTAAAGAGGGTGTTTATGCCCGGCGTGTTCTTTATATGGAAATTCGAGGTTAAGGGGCTATTCCTTTAATTCGTACCGATGAGAATTTTACTACATGAGAAATTGAGCAAAAAGCTGTTGAATTGGCTTACTTCTTGTGGATACCAATTAAAGTATTTTGAAATGAATTAATTTTAGAAGACTAAATGCTTTGGCAATAGGAATAAAAAACGAAAGAATTTCGTTCTTTTTTTCAATTGAACATTCATCTATTCTTTTATGCTCGTTTTTTGATATATTTGATTGAAAAGAAAGGGAGTTTCTTCGTCTCGAAAATAGAATTATATTTTTATTTGAAAATTTTGAAAATGTTCTGTTAGTATTGATCTAAAAAAGGGGGAATAACATCCTCGATATCCAATTTTTTCTTGACTCAAAGCAAAGACTAAGTCTTGAATCAAAAGAAAAAGATAAAGTGGATTCATAGGCTCAATACATTGTATTCGAATTAAAATAGAAACTCATGCTCGATAGAAATATACGAACTAATAGAATCAATAAATGCGGCACATTCATTAAAAATTCACATATTCAAAATAGCAAAAAGAAAGCATTCATTCCTTTTTTTTTTACTTTACATCTATAGTCTTTTTGCCCTGGTTGATCTCTCTCTGCTGTAATAAAAGTTTGAAAACTTGGATTACTAATTGGTGGAATACGAGAAAATGCGAAACTTTTTTGAATGATATTAAAAAAAAAAGTGTTCTAAAAAAATTCATCCAATTAGAGGAACTATTCCAGCTGGATGAAATGCTAAAGGAATACCAAGATCCGATTTACAACACTTTCGTCTAGGAATCCACAAAGAAACGATCCAATTCATCAAGATACACAATGAGTATCATATTCATACAATCTTGCACTTCTCGACAAATATAATATCTTTCGTTATTCTAAGTGGTTATTTCTTTTTGGGTAAGGAAAATCTTTTTATTCTAAATTCTTGGATTCAAAAATTCCTATATAATTTAAGTGATACAATTAAAGCTTTTTAAGTTCTTTTATTAATTGATTTATGTATAGGATTCCATTCGCCTCACGGTTGGAACTAATAATTGGTTATATTTACAAAGATTTTGGGTTTGCTTATTATGAGCAAATTTTATCTCGTCTAGTTTCTACCTTTCGAGTCATTCTTGATACAATTTTTAAATATTGAATATTTCGTTATTTAAATTGTGTATCTCCGTCACTTGTAGTGATTCATCATGCAATAAATGACTAAAATATGACTCACTGATCCAATTCTAATCTTTCTTACTTTATACATCATAACCAAATCAAAATCGTATTTACTTTACTCTTTTTACCCATTAAGGGATTCCTTGTATATTTCAACAAAAACTTTGTATTTTTCAGTAAATGTAAATAGCAGAATTGTTGCAATGGAAGTATATTATCGACACACCTAAGTTTATTGTAGAAATTTTCGGGAATGATTGGACCATGCATCTTTTCAAGAAGGGTTCTTCAGGTCCTACTGGGGACCGCGTAGCTGATGATGCTGATTATGAGGCTCATATGCCTCCACCTGCTGCACCCACTGATCCTGAGATTGCGGAGCTATTTCCGGAGGATTTCAGTGCCTAGGAGCTTGACCCACCACCGCGTCATTCTCCTACTGCTGATGAGTTCAGAGCATGGACCGTTTAAAGTCATTAGAGGACGAGCTCTCTCATGCTGCGTTTCGCCAGAGGGCTCTCCAAGATAGGGAAGTTACTTTCTTGTTCTCATAGCAGGTCTATTCGTGAGGATGCTTTTAGGCATAGAGCGCCACCTGATCATACAGCTGTTGCAGATGATGATGATGAGGAGACTGAGAGTGAGGACTATGATGAGGAGGAGACTCAGGAGACTCGCGTGAGTCTTGTGCGAGAGGAGGCTAGATGGAACGAGCAATGCTCCAAGAGGAGAGCAGGCTACGCCTCCGGAGATGCACTCAAATGCCCCAAAGCCACACCCAGACAAAGGCCTAGCACTTCCAGAGCAACTCAGTAGTTCTCTTTCCTTTTTCTTTTTATTTCTGTTTTATTTTTCTTTTTATTTGGACTATTATTTTTCTTTTTATTTGCTACTTACCCCTTCCTTAGATTTTTTCACACCGAGACGGTGTGAGATAAGTATGGAGGAGGTTACTTATGTTTTTTCTTTTTCTTTTGGTATTGTTTTAGTCATTTTGGTGTTTTTATCGAGTCAGTTTATGAATTGTCAGTCATTTTGACCATTTCATTTGGACTTTTAGAGCAGGCAAACCGGAATAACTCATAACCAAACTCCCCACCAAAAATATTTGGAACTCAGACTTTTGTCTGAAATGTTATTAACTATATTTTATTTGGCCTACTAATGATTTTAATTGCTTTGATCTAGGAACTTGAAATTCGGAATCGAACCCATCATTCAGGATTTCTTGCCCATTTTTCTATCATTCTTTTTCGGTAATCCTGAGTGACAAGATTCATCTTTATTCTGGCACCACACCCTTACCTTATCTCCCTGAATCTCCATGCATTTCTTTTTGACCTTATACGCACACATTTGTAAAAACAATGGAGAGAATAGGGTAGACATGATCCTTATAATTGCTTAGGTCAGATTGAAAAATTTAGGTGGTTTAGACACGGTCCTGAGTGTCTGATTTCTCGGTGTTGGGTGTTTTGGAGATTCTAATGAATATGTTGCAATTCTTCATGTTGTATGGGTGTTTTAAAGTTTAAAAACATCATTGACATACTAATTTCTACCAAATTTTCATTTTTTGAAAAAAAGAAAATTAAATTTTNTTTGTTTCTTTAAATCTGGCTTAGAAATTAGCATTTGCATATTATATTGTTGATTGGTTTCACCCTGATGTTTGCACATATTCGGTTTACTTTTGATTGGTGGTTTGTACTTGAGTAGTTAGGGGACATGGATATCAATATACTCTTTCTCTCCTGCGATTTTGCATAATGTCATCTTAACGCAAGTTTTGATACTTGAAACACTCTAAGCCTCACCACTAAAAGCCTTGAATATCTAGCCTGATTTCTTGATTACGAGTTCTTCGGTGAAAAAGTTTCACGCCTATCTTGAATGAATGTAGAGAGTTATAAACATGGAAGCTGAGTTTGCAGGTTCATATTTTAGAGTATGGATGGGCTTGGGAGGTTATGCAGCGATTCTCGGGGAGAATGTTCTAACTGTTATAAGTCTATATGGTTAGCGAAGGTAGTGCAGAGTAAGGTTTTCTGATAGCATAAGATCCATTTCATTTCCTTTACTTGAGGACAAACAAAGATTCAAGTCTGGCGGATTTGATGTGTTAGTATTTTAATGGTTTTTATCACAGGTTTTTACTCAAGATATATGGTTTTTAGTATGTATTCAGATCTTTTTGGCGCAGATTTGTGTTCTTTAGTGTTTTTACAGGAATCGAGTATGGATGTGCATAATGATTGCATTTTGGATGGATTTCAAGCATGGAAGGAAGTTTTCTTGAAGGCTGAAAAAATAACCAACCAGATGGACAAGGATCGATCGATCCTTGTCTCAAGATCGATCGATCCCTGTCCCATTTTTCAGACCGATTTTACGAAGAACCAAACCGAACTTATTTTGAACCTGATCTCATTACTAAAACCTAAGCTCGTCTTTCCTGTTTCATAATGCTATTTTTTCTGAGTTTTTGAGAGCAAGAGAGAGATTTATAACTTAAGGAGAAGAATCATCTTCTGTACTTCGAATCCGAGAAGAATTATCAACCTTACTCTTTGTTTATTGATTAATAAAATGATGCCTATCTTTGATTTGATTTGTGTTGATTCTCTGATCATGAGTGAGTAATTTATTTGTTGGGTTTAGGGTTCTCGCATAAGGATTCATGAATTGTTGACATAGAATTATATGATTAGGGATATTATCAATTTGATCTTTATCTAGAGTTGTTCGTAATGCATGAAATTAAACTGATCACTTAGTTTCTAATCTTAGGTTTTTTAACACCTAGAAAGTTTTTGTTTAAATGCCTAAAAGAATCCTATATGAGCAATTCTTCTTAAGCCAATGGAAGTTGATGTTTAAGTGAATTGTGAACCTATCAAACTTGTTTAGAATGCATGATTAGAATCTGAGAGTCAACGACAGTTAGTCTCAAGGTTTCTAATACATAAGGAATTGATACTACGAAAGTAGATCAATTCTATAATAGCGTTTGAGTTCAAGACGGTTTAAAACATGTTCCCTAATCAATAATTCGAGTCTTCAATGAAATTTTTCCCTGAGAATACCCAATGCCCAACTCTTCTTTGATTGATTTACAACCTTGTAGTCATTTTTTTGCTTTCTTTGCTTATTAAATTTCGATTTAGTGCATCTTTACCAAAACATCTTTTTCACTTTAGCCCGCTATTTGATATGAAATTCTATGTGCTACCTTTGGCTTATGTGGATTCGATCCCGAACCACTACAACGTACTTCTGTGCGCTTGCAATGTTATCTCCGACAAAAACCTGAGCTATCAGATGCTACAAAGAAAGTTTCAATGTAAATATTGGAAAATATGGAGCTAAGGGTTGGAAAAACCTTATCTCTTCTTTCTCTTCTTCTTTATCGATATTTCATCTCCATTAGCAAAGAGTAAGCTTATATTTTTAAGAGAAATTGTGTGAAAGTTTTGAGTTTTGCTTTCTCTAAGTTGCATTGAAGCTCATTTCTACATTCAGTTTTCTTTAAACATCAAGAACAAGGTACAAAAACTTGAAAACCCTTTCTTTTTTCTATTGCAAAATTCGATTTTTATGAGTATGAAAATTAGTTGATGTTTAATGGAATTATTGAGTAGAGAAAGCTTAGTAGTAGATATTTTATGGGTTTGAATCAATTGAAAGCAACTATAAATGCATGAATCAAAAGTGTGTTCTTTAAGTGAATAATGTTTGAAATGTTACTTTTGGGAAAATTTGTTCATAAGTGTAATGGGCGTTAGGTAAGTTTAGAATCATGTATCGCTTCCTTTATTTGGGCAAATTTTAGAGATGTCTTTCATCTCTAATTTTTTATTTTGATGAAGTACTTAGAGGAAGGTTGAATTTTTTATTCTGATATAGCTTGGATTGTGAAGTTTGTTTAAGTTCTTGGTTTACAGTGCATACTTTCATTCACTACTTTGAGTTTGATTCAAGATTATGAATTTAGGGATATTATATTAAGTGCACACGATGCCTAAATTTAGAAATGTTCTTCAAATGGTATCAAATGGACTTTGACTTGGTAGTTTAATAAGCATTAAAAAACTCATTAATTTGGAAAAGTGAAAAATTCAAGTGCATATTCTTGTTTAGACTACCTTAATGGCCGAAACGTGCAGGGTACGAATCAATCTAACTCGCAGCCGCAAAACGCTAGATCGAACATGACTTCATACGACCAAAACACTCAACGAGCTCGTGACGGCGACAGAGTAAACGACAACGTTGAAAGCACTACGGTTACGAACAACACCGCAATCAACGCTAACGTAAACACCACGACGTTCGAGGAGAACAAAAAGATGTTCTCGACTCTCGAACAGAAGTCGGTTGAACAAGACAAACTGACTAGCTCTCTCGCTAAACAGGTTGAAACCCTAACCGCGAGGACTAGAACCATCCTTCCGCGTAGACCTTCTAGGCTCCCCGGAAGAAGACTCGAGTTCACCACTCTGCCTGACTTACTCCAGAACGCGCAGGAAAATCCACTGGGACAGAGCTCTGATGTAACCACCCCTGTCGCACCTCAGAATAATTTGGAAGATCCCCCAGATCTTGAAAAGGAAACGGAGGATAACGAAGCCGAGCGAATTGACCTGGACTTCAGCGATCAAACCGATTCCTCGGATGAAGACGCTGACGTACACCCGAGAAGGGTTAAGGGTCGCGCAACACGGAAGATTTCTCAGCTTAACAAACCGTCGACGGAAGAAGAGGAAAATATCTTCTGGATAGAGCAAGAGAAGCAGGCCGAGGAGCAGGCCAGAGCTATTCGCAGGACGCACCAACCATCTCGGAAAAAATACCTCTGATGATCTCCACGAGATTCGCGATCTTCGCGACTACATCGCAAAAACAGTGGTAGAGGTTCAAGCAGTAAAATCGCAGATCCATCACGCAACCAGTGCCATGCCAGAGATCGACAGGATCCTCGAAGAGGCTCGAAAAACTCCATTCACTTCTCGCATAACCAACACCAGAGTCTCCGATCTCGGGATAGTGAAAATCCCAATGTATGACGGAACTTCCGATCCGAAAGCTCACCTGCAGACTTTCCAGATTGCGATGGCGAGATCCAAGCTCAAGGAAGGCGAGAAAGACGCTGACTTCTGCCACCTATTCGTCGTTCATCTCCAAGGAGTGGTCCTCGAATGGTTCTCTTGCTTAAAGCGAAACTCCACCGGAAGTTTCCGTCAACTCTCCTCGGAATTTCTCAAACAGTACTCCATGTTTATGGACAGAGAAATTTCCAACGTTGACCTATGGAGCCTATCTTAGAGAGAAGACGAATCTCTTCGAGATTTCATGAACATGTTCAAGATAATAATGTTGAGAGTCAGCGGGATCATCGACAAAGTGGCGGTAGACGCATTTAGGAAGACTCTGTGGTACAAGTCGAAGTTATGAAAGTGGATAGCTCTCGAGAAACAACACACTATTCAGGACGAGCTTCATAAGGCCACATATTTCATCATCATCGAAGAAGAGATGAAAGTTCTATCGCAAAAAAAAAACCTGCGAAGGCGTCCTCAAAAGACTTAACCTCTGAATAGAAAGCAAAAAAAAGGTCCCTCGTAATGACAAGTACGTCCTTCACGAGGGAGAAGACGTTCGGGGGGGGGGGCACAACTACGTTGTCAATTCCCCGCCTAAACAAGGCAAGACGTTGGGGAACACCTGGACGCGAAACACGTCGTATGACGAAAGCACCTTCTGCGAGTTTCACCAGGCAAAGGATCACTCCACTGCGAACTGCAAAGTTGAGATTTCCAACAGAGAGATCAAAGGAATCCTGGAAAAGACTATATGCAAAACTCGAAAAGATTGGTCTGTGAAACAAGATGATGCACTATGGGCGTATAGAACCGCATACAAGACACCACTAGGCACTACACAATTTCATTTGGTGTATAGGAAGGCAAGTCATTTGCCTGTTGAACTCGAGTACCAGGGACTTTGGGATAAGAAGTTGATGAACTTCGACATCAAGACTGTAGCTGAGAATAGGATGATTCAACTCAATGAACTTGATGAGATTTGATTGAATGCTTATGAGAACACAAGGATCTATAAGGAGCGGACCAAAACATTCCATGATAGGAAGATCATTACACGCCATTTCACTGTAGGAGATCATGTACTGTTTTTTAACTCACGTTTGCGATTATTTCTAGGAAAGCTCATATCGTTGGTCGGGACCATTCCTTATTGTTGAGGTGCGACCATATGGAGCTGTTGTTCTTGATGACAATGGGAGAAAATTCACTGTGAATGGCTAGAGACTTATGCCATACATTGCAGACGAGCCATCCAAAGAAAGAATGTGATTTCTTTTAACAGATCCACCTGCCGTCTGATCGCATTACGGTCAGGCTCGAGACTTTAAACAAGCGATGAGTGGGAGACAACCCACTATGTAGTTTTCTCTTTGATTTTTAGCTAGTTTTCTAGTGTTTTACGTTTTTGATTTTTGGTTTTTGGTGTTTTTGACGTTTTTTTGTGTTTTTAGCTTTGTTATTTTAAAAAGCAGGACCATCTAGACAGAAGGACAAGGATTAATCGATCCCTATTCCCGGATCGATCGATCCCTATCTTATTTCGTGCCATCACAGAGGGACAAGGATCGATTGATCCTTGTCCCCAGATCGATCGATCCATGTCCCGAAAACACATCACATATCGCGACATTCATCAGATTTCGCAAAATCTAAGGTTATGGGTAGACGAAAGAAGGGAGAGGTTCCTTAGACGGTGAACCCATCTAGCTCCCTTCTACACATCCTGCCAACCGTCCAGTTACTCAAGAGGGGGACCAATATGACTCGCAGTTTCTAGAAGACTTAGAACACATCACATTCCCAATGACTCGAGTCGTTGATAACGACCTCCTGGAGGCGTTAGGTATTCGGGACGATTTCTACGCTCTTTTTGGCAGGATGAGACTCCGAGGCTTGCTAGAGCTTCAGGAGTATGTCTACCCCGAGCCATGTCGGGAGTTCCTAGCCTCTGCACGTTGTGTCTATCCGGACTTGGACAACCCGGTGGCTGACCAAGGCACATTCTCCTTCATAGTGCAGGGTAATTATTATTCTATTTCCCACATGGACTTGGCTAGAGTTTTTGGTTTTATGCAGGGCAGAGGTACATGGGTACCAACTTTGCCAAGGTCCAGTGAGTTTTGGCATTTTATTGATGCTGGGCAATTTTTCTCTAGGAGAGCGAAGCAGTCACGTATCCGCAGTCCTGTTCTTCGCCTCGCGACTAAGGTTCTTAGCTCACACATTTACGCCAAGGCTATCCAGGCTATTGTGACCACCGACGAGTTGGGTCTTCTTTTTCTTGGCGTTGGACATACATGGCACTTAGCACTTCAGATCCGTTATGTGGTGACTATGGATCTGAAAATGGCTAGAGTGGTTGCTGACAAATTCGCCTTCTTCAAGGTAGTGGTTTCTGAGAAGAAGTCTTTTGTTGCGGGTGCTCTTTTGCCCGACTTCTGCGGTTTGTCAGATCCGACTTCATTGGTCACCAGACAGTGGAGCAGACGAAGATATTTCAGGACCATAAAGAGGATTATGCTATCCTCGATGGGAAGCATCTTGTTGACTGTGCCATTCTAGCTTCCCCCTAAAAGCATTCTATTGAGAGCTCGAGACCGTTCATCTATCACTTTCAGGACTGCCAGCAGAGGTCTCTCTACATCGAGCTGCCATGCCCGGACTTGACATCTCTAGCTGATTCATCAGGAGTTGATCCGGGTACTTGGAATTCTATGGATGAAGACATGGTCTCTGCGAATCCCATGAAATTTTGTTCGAAGGGGGAACCTTATAAAAAATCGTTTTTTTTTGAAAAAGGCAGGATTGACTGACACTGTTCAAAAAGGTACATGTAAACTAAATGGTATTCCGGTAGCCCTACGGGTTATGGATTTTCAGTTTATGGGGGGGGGGTAGTATGGGATCCGTAGTAGGCGAAAAAACAACTCGTTTGATGGAGTATGCTAGCAATCGACGTTTACCTCTTATTTTAGTGTGTTCTTCCGGAGGACACGAATGCAAGAAGGAAGTTTAAATTTGATGCAAATAGCTAAAATTTCTTCCATTTTATGTGATTATCAATCAAGTAAAAAGTTATTTTATATATCATTTCTTACATCTCGTACTACCGGTGGGATGACCGCTAGTTTTGGTATGTTGGGGGATATCATTATTGTCGAACCTTATGCCTATATTGCATTTGCGGGTAAAAGAGTAATTGAACAAACACTGAATAAAGTCATGTCTGAAGCTTCACAAACAGCTGAATCTTTATTACGGAAGGGCTTATTGGATGTAATTGTACCACGTAATACTTTAAAAGGTGTTGTGAGTGAGTTATTTTAGCTCCCTGCTTTTTTTCCTTTAAAAAAAACTAAAATCAAATAGAAAAGTTAGTTAATCAGAATTAAACGAAAATCCTGAAAAATTCATTTTTCTTTAAAATCATTTTTTATCGATATTCTTGTTTGCTACTCAATAAACCTCTATCAACATGATAAAAAGTGAATTTTTGTTTTCGAGAAGTTCAAATTAGACTAGACAAATAAAAAAAGTTCATTTTCCTCTCTTGCTTGCGTATGTATAGATAATTCAAATAGAGATATATACAGATCTATAGAGAGAGTTCCATGTTTTTGCATTTCCCGAAAATTCCCTGTTGTTGGATCAGATTCCATTACAAATTTCTACAAAATATGTAATGGAATACATTTTTTCTTTATTAATGACTATTAGAAGACAAAAAGAACAAAAAGAATAATAAATCTAACAAGGGGATTATGATACATCTATTTTCTTTTGAAAGATGAACAAGTCCAGTTATTTAGTTTGGCGTTTCTTGTACCTATTTTTTTTATTCTATTTCTATTATATATATTTCTATTAAGTTGTATATTAATATTAGTATTAGATATATATTTACTTAAAGATACTTAGTATACTTATATAATATATATATAATAGAAATAATAAAAATACAAGATATTCTAAGACATCTTTTGAATTCAGAATATAACAATAACAGGTACAAATATTAAATTGAGGTACCCATTTTATGACAATATTCAATAACTTACCTTCTAATTTTGTGCTTTTAGTAGGTCTAGTCTTTCCTGTATTTGCAATGACTTCTTTATTTCTTCATATTCAAAAAAATAAGATATTTTTAGATCGGATGAGACCTAATCGTATCACTTCTTTTTTATTTTATTTTAAACACTTCTATTTGATAAGAACCATTTGCTAGAATATTGTATAACATATAGATTCCTACAAACATTACTAAACATAACTAAAAAGCTCTTATGGTTGTATACATGTATTATATAGGTAAATAAATTTGCGCTTTTTTGAAAAATGGGTCATCGTCGTCCCGATGTATGAAATTCAAGGCAATGTATTTATTTATATGTATATATTTATAGGGAATCATATAAAGGAAAGAGATGTTATTATTTTAGAGGAGATGTTATTATTTAAGATATAAACAATTCTATGAATTACTCCTAAGGTTCACTTTGAAACAAGAAAAGGAAAGTCATATTTTCTCAATTTCAAAAAATTGTATAACTGGATCTAATATATATGAGTTGTCGACCAGAATCTATATGGATAAAATTTATAACGGGGTCTTGAAAAACAAGTAATTTATGCTGGGCCTTTATCCTATTTTTAGGTTCATTATGATTTTTATTGGTTGGAACTTCCAATTATCTTGGTAGAAATTTTAAATTGTTATTTGCGTCTTAGCAAATCATTTTTTTCACAAGGGATTGTGATGTCTTTCTATGGGATTGCAGGTCTCTTTATTAGTTGTTATTTGTGGTGCACTATTTTGTGGAATGTGGGTAGTGGTTATGATCTTTACGACCGAAAAGAAGGAATAGTGCGTATTTTTCGGTGGGGATTTCTTGGAAAAATTCGTCGCATCTTTTTATGATTCCTTATGAAAGATATTCAGTCCATCAAAATAGAAGTTAAAGAGGGTGTTTATGCCTAGCGTGTCCTTTATATGGAAATTCGAGGTTAAAGGGCTATTCCTTTCATTCGTACCAATGAGAATTTTACTACATGAGAAATTGAGCAAAAAGCTACTGAATTGGCTTACTTCTTGTGTATACCAATTAAAGTATTTTGAAATAAATTAATTTTATAAGACTAAATGCTTTGGCAATAGGAAGAGAAAACGAAAGAATTTCTTTTTTTTTTTCAATTGAACATTCATCTATTCTTTTATGCTCGTGTTTTTGATATATTTGATAGAAAAGAAAGGGAATTTCGTCGTCTCGAAAATAGAATAATATTTTTATTTGAAAATTTTGAAAACGTTCTTTTAGTATTGATCTAAAAAAGGGGGAATAACATCCTGGATATCCAATTTTTTCTTGACTCAAAGCAAAGACTAAGTCTTGAATCAAAGAAAAAGATAAAGTGGATTCATAGGCTCAATACACTGTATTCGAATTAGAATAGAAACTCATGCTCGATAGAAATATACAATCTAATAGAATCAATAAATGTGGTAGGTTCATTAACAATTCACATATTTAAAATAGCAAAAAGAAAGCATTCATTCCTTTTTTTATTTTACATCAATAGTCTTTTTGCCTTGGTTGATCTCTCTCTGCTGTAATAAAAGTTTGAAAACTTGGATTACTAATTGGTGGAATACGAGAAAATGCGAAATTTTTTTGAATGATTTTCAAGAAAAGTGTTCTAGAAAAATTCACCCAATTAGAGGAACTATTCCAGCCGGATGAAATGCTAAAGGAATACCAAGAAACAGATTTACAACACTTTCGTCTAGGAATCCACAAAGAAACGATCCAATTCATCAAGATACACAATGAGTATCATATTCATACAATCTTGCACTTCTCGACAAATCTAATATCTTTCATTATTCTAAGTGGTTATTCCTTTTTGGGTAAGGAAAAGCTTTTTATTTTAAATTCTTGGGTTTAAGAATTCCTATATAATTTAAGTGATACAATTAAAGCTTTTTCAATTCTTTTATTAATTAATTTCTGTATCGGATTCCATTCGCCTCTTGGTTGGAACTAATGATTGGTTATATTTACAAAGATTTTGGGTTTGCTTATTATGAGCAAATTTTATCTGGTCTAGTTTCTACCTTTCCAGTCATTCTTGATACAACTTTTAAATATTGAATATTTCGTTATTTAAATCGTGTATCTCCATCACTTGTAGTGATTTATCATTCAATAAATGACTAAAAAATGATTCACTGATCCAATTCTAATCTTTCTTACTTTATACATCATAACCAAATCANCAAATCGAAGTCGTATTTACTTTACTCTTTTTACCCATTAAGGGATTCCTTGTATATTTCAACAAAAAATTGTATTTTTAGTAAATGTAAATAGCAGAATTGTGGCTAGGGAAGTATATTATCGACCCACCTAACTTTATTGTAGAAATTTTCGGGAATGATTGGACCATGCATCTTTTCAAGAAGGGTTCTTCAGGTCCTGCTGGGGACCGCGTAGCTGATGATGCTGATTATGAGGCTCATATGCCTCCACCTGCTGCACCCACTGATCTTGAGATTGCGATGCTGTTTCCGGAGGATTTCAGTGCCTAGGAGCTTGACCCGCCACCGCGTCATTCTCCTACTGCTGCTGAGTTCAGAGCATGGACCATTTAAAGTCATCAGAGGACGAGCTCTCTCATGCTGCGTTTCGCCAGAGGGCTCTCCAAGATAGGGAAATTACTTTCTTGTTCTCATAGCAGGTCTATTCGTGAGGATGCTATTAGGCATAGAGCGCCACCTGTTCCTGCAGCTGTTGCAGATGATGATGATGAGGAGACTGAGACTGAGGACTATGATGAGGAGGAGACTCAAGAGACTCGCGCGACTCTTGTGCGAGAGGAGGCTAGACGGAGCGAGCAGCGCTCCAAGAGGAGAGCAGACTACACCTTCGGAGATGAACGCAAGTGCCCCAAAGCCACACCCGGACAAAGGCTTAGCACTTCCAGAGCAACTCAGTAGTTCTCTTTCCTTTTGCTTTTCATTTTTGTTTTATCTTTCTTTTTATTTGGACTATTATTTTTCTTTTTATTTGCTACTTACCCCTTCCTTGGATTTGTTTCACACCGAGACGGTGTGAGATAAGTATGGAGGAGGTTACTTATGTTTTTTTCTTTTTCTTTTGGTATTGTTTTAGTCATTTTGGTGTTTTTTATCGAGCCAGTTTATGAATTGTTTATGCTTCATGATGATTTCACAATATTATATATGCGCATTGCACTTATTTATATTCTCATTGACCATTTCATTTGGACTTTTAGAGCAGGCAAACCGGAATAACTCATAACCAAACTCCCCACCAAAAATATTTGAAACTCAGACTTTTGTCTGAAATGTTATTAACTATATTTTATTTGGCCTACTAATGATTTTAATTGCTTTGATCTATGAACTTGAAATTCGGAATCGAACCCATCATTCAGGATTACTTCTCCAATTTTCTACCATTCTTTTTCGGTAATCCTGAGTGACAAGATTCATCTTTAGCCTGGCACCACACCCTTACCTTATCTCCTTGAATCTCCATGCATTTCTTTTTGACCTTATATGCACACATTTGTAAAAACAATGGAGAGAATATGGTAGACATGATCCTTCTAATTGCTTAGGTAGGATTGAAAAATTTAGGTGGTTTAGACACGGTCCTGAGTGTCTGATTTCTCGGTGTTGGGTGTTTTGGAGGTTCTGATGAATATGTTGCATTTCTTCATGCTATATGGGTGTTTTAAAGTTTAAAAACGTCATTGAAATGCTAATTTCTACCAAATTTTTGTGTTTTCAAAAAAAAGGAAATTAAATTTTGTTTCTTTAAATCTGGCTTAGAAATTAGCATTTGCATATTATATTGTTGATTGGTTTCACCCTGATGTTTGCACATATTCGGTTTACTTTTGATTGGTGGTTTGTACTTGAGTAGTTAGGGGACATGGATATCAATATACTCTTTCTCTCCTGCGATTTTGCATAATGTCTTGCATCTTAACGCAATTTTTGATACTTGAAACACTCTAAGCCTCACCACTAAAAGCCTTGAATATCTAGCCTGATTTCTTGATTACGAGTTCTTCGGTGAAAAAGTTTCACGCCTATCTTGAATGAATGTAGAGAGTTATAAACATGGAAGCTGAGTTTGCAGGTTCTTATTTTAGAGTATGGATGGGCTTGGGAGACTGTTCTAACTGTTCTAAGTCTATATGGTTAGCGAAGGTAGTGCTGGGTAAGGTTTTCTGATAGCATAAGATCCATTTCGTTTCCTTTTACTTGAGGACAAGCGAAGATTCAAGTCTGGGGGATTTGATGTGTTAGTATTTTAGTGTTTTTTATCACAGGTTTTTACTCGAGATATATGGTTTTTAGTATGTATTTAGATCTTTTTGGCGAAGATTTGTGTTCTTTAGTGTTTTTACAGGAATCGAGTGTGGATGTGCAAAATGATTGCATTTTGGATGGATTTCAAGCATGGAAGGAAGTTTTCTTGAAGGCTGAAAAAATAACCAATCAGATGGACAAGGATCGATCGATCCTTGTCTCAAGATCAATCGATCCTTGTCTCAAGATCGATAGATCCTTGTCCCATTTTTCGGACCGATTTTACGAAGAACCAAACCGAACTTATTTTGAACCTGATCTCATTACTAAAACCTAAGCTCATGTTTCCTGTTTCATAATGCTATTTTTGAGAGAAAGAGAGAGATTTGTAACCTAAGGAGAAGAATCATCTTCTGTACTTCGAATCCGAGAAGAATTATCAACCTTACTCTTTGTTTATTGATTAATACAATGATGCCTATCTTTGACTTGATTTGTATTGATTCTCTGATCATGAGTGAGTAATTTATTTGTTGGGTTTAGGGTTCTCGCATAAGGATTCATGAATTGTTGACATAGAATTGTATGATTAGAGATATTATCAATTGGATCTTCATCTAGGATTGTTCGTAATGCATGAAATTAAACTGATCACTTAGTTTCTGATCTTAGGTTGTTTAACACCTGGAAAGTATCTGTTTAAATGCCTAAAAGAATCCTAAATGAGCAATTCTTCTTAAGCCAATGGAAGTTGATGTTTAAGTGAATTTTGAACCTATCAAACTTGTTTTGAATGCATTATTAGAATATGGGAGTTAACGAAAGTTAGTCTCAAGGTTTCTAATACATAAGGAATTAATACTACGAAAGTAGATCAATTCTATAATTGCGTTTGAGTTCAAGACGGTTTAAAACATGTTCCCTAATCAATAATTCGAGTCTTCAATGAAAATTTTCCCTGAGAATACCCAATGCCCAACTCTTCTTTGATTGATTTACAACCCCGTAGTCATTTGTTTGCTTTCTTTGCTTATTAAATTTCGATTTAGTGCGTCTTTACCAAAACATCTTTTTCGCTTTAGCCCGCTATTTGATCTGAAATTCTATGTGCTACCTTTGGCTTATGTGGATTCGATCCCGAACCACTACAACGTACTTCTGTGTGCTTGCAGTGTTATCTCCGACAAAAACCTGAGCTATTAGATGCTACAAAGAAAGTTCCAATGGGAATATTGGAAAACAAGGAGCTAAGGGTTGGAAAAACTTTTGTGAAGAGTGACTCCTTGCTAACCGCTAGTGCTATAAAATATTTTGAAGCCAAGGAGTTGGTTTTGAAGAAAGTTGATAAAGGAACATCCGATCCTATTCTCGATATCGATAAGGACATCGGGTATTGTGGAACAATGTACCAAAAAGGAGCCAAGCAATGGTAGAATCTATGAAAAAAGGGCTATGAGAATTTTGGAAAAGATGGAGTTTGGGATTGTCTTTATGATGAAGGATTCAAAAAGTAATTGGCCTATGAAAACTTCGCCATGATGAAAGAACCACCAATCACTAAATCGAAAAACTACAAGGCTAGTTACAACCCCAATTTCTACAAAGGTTAAAGGGTAAAAAGCTTCTTTAAGATCAAAGAAAGGGTGTATAATGAAAACACCAAGGGGATGAAAACCTTGAAGAGGTGGTCCTTGACTTCACCAACTAAAAAGGAGAAGTAGGTCAAGCTAAAGACCTTAAACAAGCGCATAGTATCCTTTGTAAATATTTTCTTTAGTTTTCAATGTTTCAAGTCTTTAAATTTCAGTAATGATGGTTATATCTTGAAACAAGCTTGTTTCAAAGTCATTCATTTTTGCTCTAAGATTAGGTGCCAAAAGAAAACCATTCGAAGCAAGAATCAAATGCGAAAAAGAAATATGGAATTGACATTTCCAATGAGCAGAGTGACTCAACACCTAGGAAAAAATCCTATGGCTAAGGTATGCTCTCTAAGTTAAAATATTTAATTTGAACTTCACCATTTTAAAAGTCTTTCAAGATTTATTTTGCAAAAGCTTGGTTTGGAAAATCCTAATATTTTTGATTCAATTACAAACCTTTGGTCCTAATTCTTACAAATTCAAAAAATCGATTTTTTCCTCCAATTTTGAATTTCAAATTTGGTTTAGTTTGCAAACGTTCAAAGGAAACTAAAGATTTTGGAAACCTAGGACCACTTTGCAAATATCATTTTACACTTTCACTTTTAGCTACTACTTTTACTCTCTCTATTCTTTCTCTTCTTCTTTATCGATATTTCATCTCCATTAGCAAAGAGTAAGCGTTGATTTTTAAGAGAAATTGTGTGAAAGTTTTGAGTTTTTCTTCCTCTAAGTTGCATTGAAGCTCATTTCTACATTCAATTCTCTTTTAACATCAAGAACAAGGTACGAAAACTTCAAAACCCTTTCTTTTTTCTATTGCAAAATTCGATTTTTATGGGTATGAAAATTAGTTGATGTTTAATGGAATTCTTGAGTAGAAAAAGCTTAGTAGTAGATATTTTATGGGTTTGAATCAATTGAAAGCAACTATGAATGCATGAATCAAAAGTGTGTTCTTGAAGTGAATAATGTTTGAAATGTTACTTTTGGGAAAATTTGTTCATAAGTGTAGTGGGCGTTAGGTAAGTTTAGAATCATGTATCACTTCCTTTATTTGGGAAAATTTTAGAGATGTCTTTCATCTCTCTAATTTTTTATTTTGATGAAATATTTAGAGGAAGTTTGAATTTTTTATTCTGACATAGCTTGGATTGTAAAGTTTGTTTAAGTTCTTGGTTTACAGTGCATACTTTCATTTACTACTTTGAGTTTGATTCACGATTATAAATTTAGGCATATTATATTAAGTGCACACGATGCCTAAATTTAGAAATGTTCTTCGAATGGTATCAAATGGACTTTTGACTTGGTAGTTTAATAAGCATTAAACAAAGTCATTAATTTGGAAAACTGAAAAATTCAATTGCATATTCTTGTTTAGAATACCTTAATGGCCGAAAATTATATGTCTTGGAATGATGAAAATTTGGTATTACATGAGTATATTGCATTTATGATCATGAATTAGCATTGGGAAATTGCTAAAAATCAGATCATATAAGTATTTGTGCTAGAGTGCTAATTCCAATTTAAAACTAACGTCTTTTGCATTTTCAATGTGCTCTTTAAAATTTTGAATTAACTTTATCTACATTTTTAAGTATAGGAACCAAACCAATGGCACCACGACAAAGAGCTATGTGACTATCATACCCAACATAGACGGAACAAGAAAAGAAGCAATAACTTCATCTTCAACGCAACTCTATGGTAGAATGAACCCTATGGTTGGAATGGAAATCAACAACCAAGTTAAATATTTTCTCGGGTATATGAACCTTGGAAGGTTGTTCGATATGCACCATCCTACTTACATTCAACCGACATTGCAATTTCTCGCCACCATGGATTTCCACCACAAGAATGATTTTGAGAGTACTCTTGTCTATGTGACTTTCCTGGTTAAGAACAATTCCTACGCTATCTCAACAAGGGAATTTTTCTATGCTTATGAGTTTGAAAAGAAGATGAATAAGATCGGGTTCCGAGACGACTTAGACATGAGCAAACTTTGGATGACAATAACACTTGGAGAGTATATCGAGGATACGTCTACAATCACCAATATCCATAATCCGACCATATGCTATACCATTGAGTCCTTGGCAAACACATTCATTTTATCACCAAAAGCGCCATGCATTTCTTATTCCAAAGACTAAAGAAGAATTTATGGGAGATTAGAGGAAGATGATTCGACCCTTTGGGAAATGAGACCAACGTTGGTCTTATCTTCCTAAAGATCCTTCTTGAGCATGTGGCGAATTTACAATTGCAGAAGAAGCCTAAAATAAGAATAGGTGGTATGCTCACTCCATTATTTCACTACCTTGGAATTAAACTCGATGCTTGGAGAAATAAGGAAGATGATGAGGACGAAAATGATGAAACAGTCTAAAATGAAGGAGTCTTAACATGCAATACATGTTAGAACGGAGATTCATTTTTTGTTTTGGACCAAGTGGAGAGGTCCTTTATACATTTATGAACATACATTGGAAGTGGCTTGTATGCAATCTTCCTATGAAGGCATGAACTACCACCTCCATAATTCCATCCACCGCCTTCACCTGCACCCAAAACTCCAAGTAGAAAATGAGAAACAAGAACCTGAAAGTGAAAAAGATGAAGAAAGTTTTGGCCATGATTTCCTCAACCAACAAAGTGAACCACCCCATCTCCGGACACCATATGAGCATACCTGTAAGACTCAAGTAAAATGCTTTACGCTTCAAATCAAGAAGAACACTAGCATGATCTCACGAAAGTGGAAGACACTTAAGGGAGGCGCCAAGTACAAACGCTATGCCTTTTCCATTGAAAGTGACGATAATCAAGGCAAGAAGAAGGACCTTGTATTTGAGTGACGAAAAAAATCGGTTGCGCTCCCCCTTTGGTGATCCGAGAATTGCTTGAGCAAGAAATGAACTCACCAAGAACATCGTTTCAGGAGTGATGTACATACAATTTCATGCATATTTTAGTGTGTTTTAGCTTAG
>OVAN01001889.1:0-37192 GCA_900406275.1 Anastatica hierochuntica | reverse complement strand
CATTTATATGTAGTTTTTATTGCATAAAAATTAAATGGGCTAACCCTGGTATCAGCCCTAACCTTTTTATTAAAATAGGGTTAAAATAGGGCTAGGTTAAAATAGGGTTGGGTTTATTCTAAATAAAAGAGGGTTAGGCCCTAGCCCTGGATTTAAAATCCCTACACATATGCGAATGCCGAGATTCGAACGCACGACCCCAAACGTTTATGAAATAACAGCTTGCCACTAGGCTAAAGCTTCTTCTCAAAAAGATCTGAACTATAACAACTCACACACTTTACTAGTTATGACTTATTCACCTAAAATAATTTGTAACTTTGTTTTTACATTAATAGTATAATGTATGAAAAAAATCGGAGTGACGAGACAACTAATTGAAAGATCACCATTTAGCGGATACACGAGAGATTCAATAGGTGTAGACGGAGTTTTTCTTGAACAAGTTTTATAGGATATACTACTCCCTATGTTTTTAAAAGATAGACATTTTTTTTTCTTTTAATACAACTTGATTTTTACACATTTTATGCATCATTTCTCTCTTAATATTTTTGTTTCTAATTTGCGTGACAGTTTCAAAATTTTATTCTTTTGAAAATACAATATTAATCGGTGATATTTTATAAAATTTCCTAAAAATTGTGCGACAATCTACCATACATATAGAAAGCGTGTCAACAACTTAACAAATAAATTCAAGAGTTTGATAGTGACTGTGACTAGATTGTATTACTCGTTTAAAGTTTCAATTGGCTTAATATTAATCTGTCCCATTCAACATGCTTCTCATACATTAACGTTCGTTAACAAAAGATAGATAAATATCATCGCAGAGCCATAAAAAAAAAAATACAACATTTAAAAGAAAAACATTTCATAAATAAAAACCATTTATATTATGAAATCTCTAACTAAAGAAGTATTAATTTCCCTTTTCATGAAACCTCTAAATAAAGTAATTATTTCATAAATAAAAACAATTTTATATCTTCCAACCTAACTAATTACTTGTTGACAAAAAGCCTCTAACTAAAGTATTAATTTCCCTTTTTTTTTCTTTGTCATCTTAAATGAAAAATATGGGATTGAAAGATTAGCCGGCATATAATTTCCTGGTTGTGAAATATCACGAGTTAAACCTAAAGAGGAACTAAAATCGTAGAAAGAAAACAAATTGAGATAAACATTTTTTAATATTTTGTTATTAATCGTGTGAATAATAATTACAAAAATCTTTACATCTCATATAAACCGTCTATAAAGGAATGCGGAAGCTTATCATACATAAAAAGTTTAAATCATATTGAAATAACATTACCTATTATGCGTATTTTATTTTCTTTATATAAAAAGTTTGTGATCCTTAGGAAATGGAAGTAAACAGTACACAAGGTGATAAGATTCCCTTTTCGTGTTCTACCAAAAACACAAAGAAGAGGACCTAGTTTTGGCACATTTTTCAAAGCAAAATTAAAATTTTTTGACAAAATGTCAAAAAAAATATTTGCTAAATTATATACCTAACTTGCTTCTTATTGGTTGAAGAGTCCAAACACGTAAAATTTCCCTAAGTACCGTTACTTCTAAAGTTTATGTGCATTGTGCATTTAAACTTCCACACTATATATATACATGTGTGTCTTCATTACTCTAACTCCAAAACATAGCTTTAACATATCCATCCACAAAAAATATGATCCCTTACGCAACCGTTGAAGAAGCATCCATGGCCTTAGGACGAAACCTAACTTGGTTCGAGACGGTTTGGTTCGATTACACAGCCACCAAATCTAATTTCCACGTTTATTGTCACACCATTTTGATACTCTTCCTAGTCTTTTCTCTAGCTCCTCTTCCTTTTGTGTTTGTTGGTTTGATCGGTTGGTTCGATCGGTTCAAGATTCAGCCCAAAGTGAAGCTTTCGTTATATGACATGTTTCGATGTTATAGAGATGTCATGACCTTGTTCCTCGTTGTTGTCGGTACATTACAACTCATTTCTTATCCTGCTATTCAGGTAATTTTTGTTATTATTATTCTTTTATTCTTAATTTTTAATTTTTGTTATTATTATTCTTTTATTCTTAATTTTTTGTAACTTTTTTGTAATTTTTTTTGTAATTTACATATGATTTTTACATAATATTTCTTTATTTTATATTTGGTAGTTTTGCAACACATTTTGTGTGAGTATTAGTTTTATATATTCTTGCTGATTTTTTTGGGGTTAGGTAAATAAAAATGCAAAAAGCTTGTGATATTCTTGAAAAGGACTTAAAAAGATTTGTGTTTAATTAATTTTCAGATGATTGGGATTCGAAGTGGATTGCCACTACCATCTATAATGGAGATCATTGCACAACTAAGTGTTTACTTCTTGATAGAAGATTACACACACTATTGGCTCCATAGATTGTTGCATTGCAAATTTGGTTATGAGAAGATTCATCGAGTTCATCATGAGTACACTTCTCCAATAGGATATGCATCGCCGTATGCTCATTGGGGTGAGGTCTTGATTCTTGGTATACCGACGTTTCTTGGACCTATACTTGCTCCTGGCCACATCTTGACGTATTGGTTATGGATAAGTTTACGACAAATTGAGGCCATTGAAACTCATAGTGGGTAAGGAAAAATCAAATTATAATTCTGTTTTTCAAAGGTAAAAAAGTCATGTTAAGCATATTTACCTTCAAAAGAAAGCATAAAGTTCTAATACCGTAGACATATCTGCAAACTACATAACGAAACGAAAGAGAACAACAAATATAAACATAAATACGATGGATAACAATGATCTTACTTATCTTATTCCAGGATATATATACTTTTTTACTGTTAATAATTGAAGTGAATACAAAGAGTTATTTGAAAATTTGCAAAAATAGAATCATAAATTTACATTTGATATACTATATGTGATTTTCTTGTATATATATCACTTTTGAAAATATGTGGTTAAAATAGTAGTACAAAATAGTTGCATTTTTTTATGTTTGTATGCAGATATGATTTTCCATGGACTTTGACAAAATATATTCCATTTTATGGTGGAGCTGAGTATCATGACTATCATCACTACGTTGGAGAACAAAGCCAAAGCAACTTTGCTTCAGCTTTCACTTACTGTGATTACATCTATGGAACTGATAAGGTGACTATCGAAAATTCGGTTATAAATCTAATGTTGCTCTATCGATTTTTCGGTTTGGTTTTAGATGATATATATTGACCAATGATGTGGTTTAAAATTTCTCTCATTAGGGTTATCGAATCCATAAGAAGCTTCTTCAAAAGGTCATAACTCTCAAACTAAGACTCTTGTGTATTAGTTCTTAGCTTTATATAAGTTGTGTTATAATATTTATACCTTTTTGGCTCTCTACGTTTGCATGCAGGCTAAGGAGGAGGCTGAGGAGAAGGGAGGAATGAAATGCGACTAATTAGCAAAATATTCGAAAGGGTTTTAAAATAATTTCAACACAATTATACGATCAAATAACAAAAGAGATGCATATATGTTAAGTGGAATATATATTGTTATGTGGTGTGTTATTTAAGGGTTCCATATTATAAAAAAAATACGTTTGGTTTTATATACTAATGGTTTGGTGGTTTGTAACTATGAGTAGGTGTATATGTGAAAAAAATCATATGAAAGAAAGAACAAATTTATGAGTCTCTCTCTTTTGTTGTTTGTTAGTGTTTTCTAAATAATGTTTTTGTTCTCTACTTCTCCAAAGAGAGACTTGGAGGTTATGGTTTTTGTTTTTTTCTTAAAGGATTTTTAAATTAAAAAAGAAAGAAGGAAAATACAAAGTATTATAGTGAATATGTGAAACCTTAAGAGTTTAGAAGTTTGTAGAACAAGCTCTAAGTAAATGGTAGAGTAACTTAACAAATAACAACTTAGGGTGAAACCTAAAGATGTGGACTTAAAAAGCAAGAAAGGAGTTTAAACACTTGTAAGGTTGATTAGACCACGACCTCAATCTCGACTACGACCACGACCACGACCACGACCACATTAGTTTTTTTCCGAAGTGTTGTCCTTTCCGTATTCGTCTTTTTACATTACAATAATTGTACTAAACTAGTCATTTTATTTATATAATCACTAGATAATTTTGTTGTTTGACCTTTATATAAACTAAAGTATCCTTTTTAATTATTTTCATTCTTTAAAATTCAACATAACCAAATTACTGAAATTCTTTTTATATAATCATACATGATAATTTAATTTAATTTTTGTATTTTTTTTTCCATTCCGTATATATAATTTTATAAGTTGGCCCAAATTTTTAATTCTTTATCCTCTTGACGAGATTATGACTAAATATTATAAGAAAAGAACTCAGAAATAGAGAAAACAGATTGTCCTTAGACAAAGATTCAAAGAAAATTATCCATCAAAATTATAAAACTTTAAGCTCGATTCCTCCGAAATCTATAAAATTTCTTTTCGGAATCGATAAAGTCTGCTCCTTTCTTCCTCTTCAGGTTCTGGGTTTTTGAAAGAACCCGGAACAATGGCTTGGAACGTGTTCAAGTACTGCACAGCCCTTCGTGCTTTAGGTTCGATCATGATCTTATTCGTAATCGGAATCATCGGATTCACATACTACGCCGTCGTCGTTGTCAATTACGGCCCAGCTCTGTTTCTCGGCGGTTTCGATTCATTATTAGCTCTTCTTGTTTTAGCCCTCTTTCACTTTCTGGTAAAAAAACTTCGTTTCTGGTCAATCTTCTTGAGATCTTGCATTTAGTACTGTTCTTGCTTTGTTATTTTTGTGATGTAAAGGCTAATCTTTAGTATGTTTTGGTGATTTGATGAAGTTGAGTCAAAGTGCTTGTGGGTTTCTTGTAACTAGTTTTAAGCAAGACATGGAAGTAATGATACTGATGTGTATGTTGGAACCTTGCTTTGTCGCATCGCATTGCTTCGATTTAGATTGGTTCATGATGTTTGTGGTAATAGGCTCTCACTCTGGATGGATGTAGTCATGTAGATTAGGTTAATTAGATTTCTGGCTGCTGGATTCGAGTATCGGTTATGTGCAATTGAATTTTGGACACATTACGAGATAGTGATGAGATAGTGATTCTAATCGTGGATACTATAAGCCAAGTAAGCAATCAAGTAGTTATCTTTCTTTAGTTTGGTTTAGTTTAGAGTGTCTGTGTTTCTTCTAGTTTTGAGCTCTCACGCATTAGCTCAGAGACGCAAGAGAAGAAGCATTGTTGATGTTTGTTGTTTTGTGGTGCAGCTTGTAATGCTACTATGGAGTTATTTCTCTGTTGTTGTGACGGACCCTGGTGGTGTTCCATTGGGTTGGAGGCCGGAACTGGATATAGAGAAAAACGATGGAAACCAGCCAGCGATTGCAGAAGCTAACCCATCATTTTCCGTTGGGGATTCTTCGTCACATGGTGTAAGATACTGCCGAAAGTGCAATCAATATAAACCGCCTCGCTCTCACCATTGTTCTGTCTGTAAGTCTCTTATTCTCTTATACGAATGCACGGTGTCATGGTGTTTGTGTTGTTTTAGTTCGTGTCATAAAAAAGGGTTTCATCTATGGTTTTCAGGTGGAAGATGCATACTAAAGATGGACCATCACTGTGTTTGGGTTGTGAATTGTGTCGGGGCAATGAACTACAAGTCTTTTCTCTTATTCTTGGTATGTCGGAAAAAACTTATCATAGCTTTAGAGCCATGTTTCTGACAGTTTCAGCGACACAACTCTCATCCTTCCTCATATTTTCTTGAACCTCTTATAAAGTATCTATATTGTCAAGATCTTAATGCATTCCCCGATATGTCAAAAAATGCAGTTTTATACATTTCTTGAGACAACGGTGGTTGCAATATCACTATTACCAGTTTTCCTCGTATTCTTCAGCGATGGAGATGGTGATATAACCGTATCACCAGGAAGCTTAGCAGCCACCTTTGTTGCATTCGGTGAGTACAAAGATACACATTTTCAATCTCTTGCTTCTCTTTTTTGATACAGAACATTTCTGTTATCTGATTCAAAATGTTTTCACACTCTCTTGCTATCCAGTATTGAACATAGCATTTGCTCTAAGTGTCCTAGGCTTCTTAATTATGCACATAATGCTAGTCGCGCGCAACACCACAACTATTGAGGTAAAACCAACTCTCACTTTCGATCAAACCCAAGTTATGGTTTCTTCGATAAACTCACTGACCGAAGCAACAATCTTTTCTTCCATCTCAGGCATATGAGAAGCATACAACTCCTAACTGGCCTTATGATCTTGGTCGTAAAACAAACTTTGAACAGGTTCTCTCTTCCATCTCAAAACTTCATGCTTTTATAGTCGACTATCGGGTTAATTAGACGAAGTTTCCGGCTACTAAACCAAGATGAAATCTTGGACATAAACACACAATCAAAAGGTTTGTTTCTTTGACTTTGAATCAGGTTTTTGGAAGGGATAAAAAGTACTGGTTCGTGCCATTATACGCAGAAGACGATATGAAGAAGTTGCCTGCACTTCGAGGGTTAGACTTCACGAGCAGGTCCGAGTCAGAGCCTCTTCAGTCTCTATGATCTTAAAGCTTGTTGCTCTGCTTTTGTGTATGTATCAATTGTTCTTTGTGTATCAAAAGATTAGTGTTTTTTTTTGTCGTTAAAAGAAAATTCTTAAGCTTTTTTTTTTGTCATTAGTCAAAAGATTCCTTTGATTTTTTTTGGGAATAATATTCTTTTCATGTGAAATATTTTTCTTTTTATCAATTTTTTTATTCCTTGGTTTTCATAAGATAAAAAATGTTATATCAAGTAAGAGTAACTATATATCGTGTTATAGATTTAAAATATGTAAATTGTTACATAATTATATTACTTGCTATTTTGAATATACATTTATTTATTCATTTTTTCTCTTTTTTTTACATCATTATGCTATAAGTCATAGTTTACCATAATTAACTTAAAATCATATAATAAATTTTTTGTTAAAACTAAAAATTTATCTAAAAAAATGTCATTTTTATTATCAAAATGATAAATGATTAATTTACAGAAATACACTTAAAAGGAAAATAAATTTTAGTCTAGAGGTATAATGATCTTTTTCATTAAAAAGGGAGATGTAAAAATAAAATTTTTTCAAGCAGGGGTATTTTAAAAAAAACAAAGGTGTATTTTTGTAAGTCTCCCATGATAAATTGCATGAAAAAAATATGGAAACAGAGCCAAGAGAAAATTTACAGAACTGATGTTTCATGGAGGAAGCGTGCAACTCATCAGCCCAATCATATCGTGATTTCTGTAAAAACACATTTTTGAGAAAGAAGAAGATTCTTTCATTCTTCTGCAGAAGAATATAGCATAAAAGGGTTGAAGAAAAATCTTAAATTTACAAGAAATAGTTTCTGAGATTCCTCCTCTCTCTCTCTCTCTCTATCTGTGCCGATCGTTATTAAAGGTATGAACTTTCGATCATTTTCATTGTATTTGCATCGTGATTTTGCTGTTTTGGTTTAGGTTTGGTGGTGAATCTTCATGGGTTTGAAGTTTAGGGGCTCTTGAACCTCTGTAGTAACCTTTCGACTCGATCCTGTTGCGTGATTTTAGTTTGATGGGTTTACTCTAGACACTACTAAGATACTAACTTTATGGTTTGAGAGTTGTTGGTTCCTTGTGGTTCCTCTCATGTTATCTTTTGCTAGTATTGATCGTCCTGTTTCAATCATGTTGTTGTTTTTAGTGTTTGTGTAGTAGTCAGGGAAGATGCGAGGAGGTGGTAGAGATTCTTTTGGTGGTTTTGGTGGCTCCTTTGGTGGCTCTTTTAATGGTCGTAATGGTTCTCCTTCCGGTTTTATTGAGAATCAGCAGCTTTCACAACCGAAAGAATCACATGGACCAGAGATTGATTCACATGATGAGAAAGAAGGAGAAGGAGAAGGAGAAGGAGAGACGGAGAAGAAAGGGAATTTAGGGAAGCATGATAGGTCAAGTAGTAAGGCGGAAACCGAAGTTAGTAGCCCGAGAGGTGTGATTACTTTCTTTTCTTTTCGGCCTTTAGTTTAAGGAAGAAATAGTTTGCTTCTTTGGAACTGACTCTGTTTTTATGTTGCTGTAGAGGGAAGAAACCGAAAATTGCAAAACATTAATGTGACTACTATGCTAAACAATGGACAATGGCAACCGCGAACTTGTAGTTATAGTTTCCATAGCTCGAGTTTTACTTCATCGAAGACCAGAAGAACAAGAAGCAATGGGGTGAGTTCTAACAGTAACTCATTTGTGTGTGTGGGTGCGTGTGTGTGTGAACTTAAGCTTATGCTTACTACTAAAACCGATCGTATTGTGAAACAGTTAACTCATGAAGAAAGCAAAGAAGCTAATACCGCAACACGAGAAGCAGGTCATAGGATTTCAAGAAGCCTTTATAACAAGGTACTTTATAGTTTAAGACATACATTGAGGATAGTAAAAACATTTTCTTTTGTTGTTGGATCATTTTGGTCAATACAAGTGATGTTCTTAATGCTCACAGGGACACGCGGTTTCGCGCAAACTTAACTCAGATGGTCGTAACGATACAACGCAGATCTTGCACAATTCTAATGAAGGTTAGTATTAGTAACGTTTATCTCAGTAAGCTTCTGAAAATGATTATAGTTTCGATGATTCGTGTCGTTTTCTTGCTTTTTCAATCGCGAAATTCTGCAGATGAATCGGCTGATGTTGAACAGTCTTTGAGTAGTAATGCTAGAAGACAATTACCCGGTCGGTCTGGTTCCTTTGGCAGTAGTAAGTTAGACAAATTTACCGGCTTTTACGCTTTCGAATTCCAGAATAAAACACCTCTTTGATATATTTCAGGTGGTCTAGTAAACAGAGAACAATCAATGAAGCTTCCCGCGACCGATCTAAGTCCTTCTCGGTTACAAACAGAGTCACCCAGAGGAACAAAAGCTGCACTGAATGTAACAGGACATAGCAGCAGAACTTAATCATAAGACTATCTACTTAGGATTGTATCATTACTATAACTATATGATGACAGGACTTGAGGGTTTTAAATGATAATGTAAGAGATAGGACATGGCACTTTATATGATAATGCTATGTGCATCTTTTGTTACAATGATCTCTTCTTCTTTCTTTCTTTTTTGTCGGCAAACAGACCACAACGGGGCGGACCAGTAGCCCATCATAAGCTTTACTTGTATACTAACAGAAGTTAGATACTTATTCACTCTTCATAATACAGTTTATCTCTAAGAGCAATGTCTCTATATTAGGCCTATTGTTTGGGATCTCTTGTGTACAGCTTATACCGATCTTCGCCATTGCAATAGCCTCTTCTTTATCAAACTCTTCATGTAGATTTTCATCAATGAACTCACAATGTTCTCCATTTTCAGCTGAGATTCTCATTGAGCTTGTAAGCATTAGCTTACCAGATAGTATTTGGAGAATGATGACTCCGAAAGCGAAAATGTCGGTTTTTTCGGTGAATCTTCCGGTTGTTACATACTCTGGAGCTAAATATCCCATTGCTGCACTTGTTTTGAGTGTTGAGAAGACTAAATCGTCTGCTAGAAGGTTGTGAAGACCCGAATCCGCGATTAACGGGTTCAATTGCTCGTCGAGGAGGATTTTTTCGACTGAAATGTTCCGATGGACTATTGTAGATTTCTTCTGTTGATCATTTCCGTGTAAGTATGCAATGCCTTTTGCAATCCCTTTGATGATGGAGACTCTTGAAGGCCAATCAAGAACCTTATCGGTTTCGTGTTCTTGTAAATCAAGAAAGTTTGAGAGCTTCCCTTTCGACGCATAATCGTAGATTAGGAAACATTCTCCTCTGCCTCTTGAACAGCAGAATCCGCGCAGCTTCGCCAAGTTTTTGTGTGATAACGAGGATAAAAGTTTTAAACCGTTCATGAACTCGGCTTCTTCGTTCTTGCAGCTCGTTATGTTGATGCTTCTGATAGCTACCGGAGAGCCATCTCTAAGGACTCCTTTGAAAACCGAAGTGAATTTGTTTCTGCTTAATACGTTTGCTTCTGAAAAGCATTGTGTTGCGGATTCAATCTCTTCTAAGTTAAACCGGAAGCTACTATTGACAACAAAGAGATGAGGATCTTGCGAGAATTCAGCTCCGTTTCGACTATCTCCGAGTGGATCCCATTCTTTAGTGTAAGCAAGACTCACAAGAGGTGATGCCCTGAGATCTTTTTGCTGATCTATGCTGAGACTTGCCTCGGAAGAAACCTCGCCGGTGTTACTAATCTTCTGCTTCCTTCTTCTGTAACGAAAGAATGTCAATATACCAGCACCGAGCAGCGTTATAGCGACTGTGATCACGCTTGAAATCAACGCGACTTGTGGGAGTTTCGAGGAGTTTTTCTGGCAATGTGTTTGGCTGCAATGTCTCTGGAGATATACAGAGTCGGAAATGTTGTGAAGAGATGATTTATCGGTGTCTATTTCACCAGGAGGATGCTCGAGTTGTTCGATATTCGCATCATCGAAAGCAGAACAAGCTCTCAAAGAAGGAAAACCGATCCCGCATAACCCGGTGTTGTTCTGAAACTGGAATCTACTACCATTCAACTTCTTGAGACCTTTCACAAAGAGAAGACAAGTCAAGAGACAGAGAGATAAACAGAGAGACATTTCAAGAATCATTTAACTCACCAGAAGGAACAAAGCCAGAGAGAGAATTGTTGCGCAAGTCAAGAGTATCTAGCTGAGGAATTTCGGCTAGGGTTTTCGGTATCGGTCCTAAGAGATTGTTAAAGCTCAAATCAAGCCTGCTTAACATACTCAAGTCTCCTAAACTCGAAGGAACTTCTCCGGTTAGTTTGTTGTGTTGCAGAGACAAAACGTTTAGTTTCTTCAAAGATCCAATGTTCTTTGGTATCTTCCCTGTTAAACTGTTGCAGCAGAGATCCATCACTGCAACAAAGACAAATCAAACAGATGACGTGTTGTTTAAGGCAATTCAGCTCTGTTTCTAGCTGTTTACGTGTGGTTTAAGGCAACTCAGCTCTGTTTCTAGCTGTTTACGTGTGGTTTAAGGCAACTCAGCTCTGTTTCTAGCTCTAGCTCTCTGGCCAAGCCAAACTAAATCCTGGTTAACCTAAACCGGTCTACGGTAGAGCGAAGTATTGAAAATATTGTTAGATGCTAACCTTGTAAGCCAGCCATGGAGCCAATCTCTGCCGGAATCTCGCCGGAGAAGTTATTAACATTGAGATAAAGATCTGATAGTTCAGTGAGATTTGTGATCTCTTGAGGTATCTCACCGGAGAGACTGTTGTAATGTAAGTAAAGACCTGATAAGCATTTGAGCTCTGCAACCGCCGGAGAAAGTTTTCCGGTAAGACTTTTCCCTTGTAGAGAGATGTTGGCGACTTTCAAGTGTTGGTTGCAAGCGATTCCTTCGAAAGATCCGTCGCATGGGTCGCCGTTAAATGTCCATGATCGAAGAAGCTTGTTTTCCGGGTCAAGAGATGATTTGAGCTCCATTAGAGCTTTCAGCTCGGCGTTTCCATGAACGTTTAGTGAAGATGAAAGAAAGATTAAGACAAGAACAAGTAACTTGGCACGTAAGGCAGCCATCTTTGTCTTCTTTCTTTGAGTCAATGTCTTTGATATTGAACAGAGTACTCTGTTTTCTTCTGAGTTTGAAGCTATACTTTCGCTAGAACAAGAGAAAAATCGAAACTTTTGAGAGGGGACCAAGTTCTTGTATGTTTCTTGAATTTGGAAACTCCAAATTTCGACTCTCGTGAATCCAAAGTTTCGTTTTGTGGAGAGAAGAGGAAGAGGAAGAACAGAGCTTAGCTGTTGAAAGTGGGAAGACAACAATGCATTGAAGACTCTCTGTCTCTGTGTCTTCAAGAGACAGAGAGAGAATCAGATAGAGACGTGTACTGCTTTTGAAAAGGAAGCCAAATCTTGATGACTTTTTTGGCGATAAAAGTTAATGTTCACACTTTGAAAGTTGTAAGTGGGCGTTTTGGGGTCTTGGTTTATATCACTTTCTTGCATTGGTTATAATCCATGTTCTAAAAATTTTCGTCTACCTCGATTACTCTCTCATGTATCCGTTAAGTGGTGGTAATCCGATTATTTTCCATTTAAATCCGATTTTTGCTAAAACAATATCTTTACTTAACGTACCGGATTAGATTTTTAACCAAAATAAATTCGTATAATTAAACACTTAACTAATAATAAAGCCATTTTTTGTGATCATGAGATTCAGAACCCGTGGACCTTTAATCTCAAAATGGAGTCAGATCAGGTAAAATACTCGTCTTTGACGAGCCAACCCCTCCCAACACAGCTCGAATCTAGGACCTTCTCTTTAATTCGAGAAGTTCTTACCACTGAACCAACATTTCGTTGGTGAAACCACATTATCATACTAACGTGCAAAATCAGCAATACCACCTACGTGTACTTTATAAATGGATACAAGTGTGGAGCAGCTTTAATATGAGAAAACGATCTAACGAGTGTAGTTGAAGTTCATGTTTGGCTTATACTCATAACTTTTTGGAATCATTTTGAGACTTGGATCAATCCTTTTTGCTTCAAATTGTCAACAAAACTCTTCCTTTCGCATTCTCTGCACGTGCCACGTGCACGTGTTTGCCATGCATACACATTCACATACTCATAAACACATGCATATAGAGACATACTTAGTCTCCAAAAACGAGTAACGTTTTGGATGAGAATAGTTGATTAGAGAATCTTTTGTTTAAATCCATAATATGTTCAAGATTACTAGCTAGTATAGTATACATATGGTTTGAGTTAAAGTCTAATGATTAATATCGAGATTTAGAGGACAATCATTCCACTAGATTTAGCTAGTTACTTCTAGGCTGTAAAGTAAATTAATATGCTTATCAAATGATTAATTATATAATACTATTGGTTATAGTTCATATATTATAACATAATTTAGGTTAATGCATGATAGTTTGACTAATTAGATCTTAGAAGAATCCAATGTGGACTCCGACATTAATCTAATTAAATATGTTTCTTAGGTATGTATATGGACTATTATACCAAGACATCTTATTTATATGGAGAACTATATATTATCCACTTTGATAAAACTAACAATAAATTAAATTTGGTGAAACTTAGTCGTAGATCACTATAATTTTAGATTTTTTCCCCCTAATAATCGTATTATGAATCAAAATTTCCATCAATGTGACAGAAACAATAGTCAAAGTTTTACATCAATTTTTTAGGTTTTTAAGATGAATATTATAGTAGCCAAGTAATGTTTTTGGAATAAAAAAGTATGGACTCGTCGATAATTGCTATTAGATAACTTTTGTTTTCCCTCAAATAATTTGTTTTTTAGCTTTTGGAATTTGAAGATGGAGGAAGGAAAACTTTTGAGATGCTTTATGTGTTCTTTAATCACTTTAACCTTTAATTGATTGTCTACTAATGACTTTTGTCATTTTCTCAATCTCCTTTTTCGCTTGTCTTTTGTTTGAATTCTCTATGTGATCTATCATTTAGAAATTTGAAAGAATTATACCATTCAAAAATGTTTCAAATGTTTTACAATATTTCTAGACTATATATGTATATGACCATCTTTTGCATTTACATTAAGAGCAAAATATGAAAATTAGATCATAAAATTTAGAAACCATTCTTCATTACCAAGTGTTTGATCGTAATGATATTTTCCACACAAGTGTCCTTTGACCATCCCACACGTTCTACATAAAGAGTTCTTTACAACAATCTCTCCACCATTATCGGCAGAAATATCGAACTTTATAATATCATCATATTCTTACAAAAGCAAACAATTTTTTTTTGGAAACTTAACACCAAAGAAATTTTGAAAGTGGTACACTAATCAAGAATTATTCAATTTAAAAGGAAACAATCATATACAGTAAAATCTCTATTAATTTATATTGATTATTAACAGCAACGTTCATATATCTTATAGAATTTTTAAAAATAAAATTTAATTTCTTTAACAGAACGCGCGAAAAATATTCATTATTTGATCACTCGTAAAGTAAATTAAATACATTTTTAATACTTATATTTTTTTATCAATTATATTTATCTCAACTAAACGATGAAGAATATACTTTTACTTTGAGTTATTAGTTTCCTATATACAATCGTATCTTTAGTTGTAGATTTTTTAAATTTGTCAATAGTCAAAAATTTACTATCATAAGGTAGTCTCTTGGATTGGCGTTTCAATACGGTCACTATATTCTATGATAATACATTAAGAGCATCCACGACCCAGTTTCTTAGCTGGGTTTCTTAGAGTTTTTTTTTTAATTTAAAATTTGTGTGGGATCCAGCTTGAAAATAAGAAACGCATCTAAAATTGCCAAATTAAGGGTTCCAGTGACACGTGACGGCCCGCGATTGGTTCCTTTTTTATTTTTTATTTTTTAATGAGGCAAAACATAAAAAAAAAAAAATTAGAAACCCAATTCTGCGTTTCTGCGTTAAAGATGGTCTAAGTCCTATCAAAGGAAGATTCTGATTTGGAATTTGGACTCTCCTTTGCCTTAAGCAGGTGAGGTTATGACATATGATATTGAAGATGAGATTAATTAAACAACATAAATAGCCATAAAACATTACAACTCATGACGAAATTACATTACATAAAACAAAGGAGGACAAGTTAACAAAGGAAAAAAAAAGGACAAGAAGTTGAAATGTATAAAATAAAAACACAACACATTTGCATAAGACTCTACTTAGTTATGTTGTGGAGGAATGTTTTGAGTGACATTGCTGCTTCCTGCACCTGCAGATGACCCAACAGATGATGATGCACCACTCATAACTTCATCTCTGTTTGCGATCTCTAATGAAGATGGTGAAGCGAGAAAATCATCAGGCATAGGAGGTTTGACAAATGGAGGTATTTCATCGGGTTTCATGATGGTCTCAAGCTCTCTCTTTGCTAATTCGATTTTATTTTTAACACTTTCAAGATGTCTTTCTTGGTCTATGACCATGCCAACAACACCGGATATAGGATCATTTATACGAGCCTCTGCCTCATAGCATAGAGCTGCGGCAGCATTTCCACGTTGGCTAAGATCATCAAAACCTTTCAGGAACTTGTATACGTTATCTGCTCCAAAGATTTTATGAACATTCTCGAATCTCTGAGGGTTGGTCGATGGAAAGAAAGGCGCGAAAATACAGGTTTCCTTGGTACATGCACCACCTAAAACCTTACATGCAGCACATTTGTTGGAAGCCATTCTTCTTGTCTTCTTTATGCTCACTTAACTCGTAAACAAAACAAAAGAAATATCTAGTTAACAATTATCTATAGAAAAATATCAAATATGTAAATTTTATATCTTAAACATATAATAAAAACTACAAAGTTGAAGTATCCAACATAAATAAAAGCATAAAAAATTTCGCTCGTGAAATTGATATATGTTAACATTTTAATAAATTACTAAATAAACCGTACGTGATAACTTCGTACCTCGAGAATTTTTGAATGTAGTGAATGTGATTGATGCCCTATGATGGCCAAAGTATCTTCAGTTTTATAGTAATATTTGACAACATGATTCAAAATTATCATATCCTTAATTTAGGAAATATATTAATGATTTTAATGAATATATAACTAATAGTTGATCTTTTAGTTATATGTTTTTTGCATATTACCAAAAAAGAGAGATAGATTTCTTAGTCATTGTCAATTATTTTAGCAAAATATATATTTGGTCATGCATTCGCTATATTGCCTTTTATTCACAATAATGTATTTTAATTATCATATTTTGTTTTTATATCTAGATGACATGGTAAATTCCATCTATATAAATTTTACATAACTATGTAGATCGCATGAAAATATTTTCGGAGGTCCATTTTTATTTTCAAAAAGATTTTGAAAAAAAGTTGTTCTTAGAAATTCCGAAAAATGCATGGGAAGAATGTTTGCTTTTTGACAAGCATTCGCTGCAATAGGTCGCGTGAACCAAAAACCGATCTTGGCATAGGTAGTAGTCCATTCTATAACTAAATGTTTCAATTCACGGCAAGACATACAATTTCATTTTAGAAACTTTAGATTCCATTTCAGAAATACAACAAGAACATACTTTTTAATTTCAAAAATAATAAGTAACTAGTTGTAGATATAAGAATACCGCAAATGAAATATATGCATATATTTGTTATTTTAGTTATTTTCAAAAAAGTTATTTAATGAAACACACAATTAACTAAACGTATTAAGCTTTTTTTAATTGAGTGAGGCCGAGTATTCAATTTCATTAAAGCGAAGGCAGTATATTTTTAAAAATGAATTAAATCTCACGTTAAAAGTAAAAATTGATCGATGAACTATTGTTTGAATTGAGGCAGTTTTTGGTAATGTTCTAAACCTAATATTTTGAACGATATAATTAATCTTTTTTCAATCAAAATATTTAATATTTATGAATTGAATTTGTGTTGTTTTTCGATGTTTTTAATATATGATCTAGTGTATATATATATACATATGTATATCAAAAGGTTTTATATTCACATATCTATGTCCAATCTAAGTAACTACAAACTTTTATTGCTTGTTGCTCAATCATAAATTGTATACATTGCAACAATGTTTACTATAGACTCTCCTGAACCCTATAAGCCTTTAGCCAATACATGTAAAATTTATCGGTCCACAACGCAATGAACTGCAAAAGTGTGACATATACTAACAATTTATAGGAACGACTAGTGAAAATGTGCTGTAGTTCTACCTGGCAGGACTCAAACTCGCAATCTGTCGCCAGGAAAGAGTTCGCTCTTACCGGTAAGCCACGTTGGTCCGTACTTCATGTCATTTTTCTCATGTCATCTCTTGTTATCTAGTGCAATGCACTAACAATTTGTGTGACCCGTGAATATGAATTGAATTGTCAAAATGTATACCATTCTACTATAACTTATGGTAATGAATTGGACTATTTGATATTTAGATAAGATATTTATTATTATATATCATCAACATGTTGACACATTCATGCATTAAGAATTTAAAACTCCCATCACAAAAGAAAGTAAATTACAACACGATGAAAACTAAAACAAACTTCCTCAAACCAAACTTTGGTTCTTTCTTACTTACTTACTTAAGCTGTGTAGAGTTTGGGATCAGACAACCTTGGAACAGGAATAGCCACAAGTGGATTCTTCAACTTAAGAACAAGACCAAACTTCTCTTCAACTTCAAACTTTTGTCCTTTAGGTTCTTTCCAATCAAATGAGTGAAGAAGCGACGCAATGTTGAAGAGAACAAGCCTCTCTGCCATGTTAATCGCCGCGCAAATCCTCCTTCCCGATCCAAAAGGCAAGTACTTGAAGTCACCACCATTGAAATCAAGCGAGTTCTCTAAAAACCTCTCTGGTTTAAACTCGTTTGGTTCATCCCAATACTTAGGATCTCTATGAATCGCCCAAACATTGATGAAAATCTTTGAATCTTTAGGTACCGTGTAACCCGCAACCACTGATGTTTCGCTGTTTCTATGAGGCACAAGAAGAGGAAGTGTAGGGTGAAGCCTAAGAGTCTCTTTCATTACCGCTTGTAGATAAGGAAGCTTAGGCAAATGTGACTCTTCAACTATGTTGTCTTTGCCAACAACTTGATCCATTTCTTGTCGGATCTTCTTCAAAACTTCTGGTCTACTTACAATCTCCGCCATGGCGAATTCGGATGCATTAACGGATGTATCAACACCACCAAGAACCATATCCATGAGAAGAGACTTGACATGAGTCATGGAGAGTGGAGCTTTCTCATCATCATCTTTAACTCTAAGCAAGTATTGTAAGAAATCTTCTTCATCTTCACTTTTCTTTCCCACCATTTTCACATGACTCTCCATCACACGATCAAACAAAAGATCAAGCTTCTTCACGTGGACTTTCATCTGCTTAACAAGTCCTTGAAAATCGAATCTTGCGAACCAAGGAAAGAAATCTGAATAGTTTTGAATCCCTTCGATGTCAGAGATATCAGAGATTAGGGTTTTGAGTTCGTTTCCTAAACTTGTTCTCTCTTCTCCTTCAACAGTCGCACCCCACATCATACGTGTCACAACGTTGAAAATCGACAAAAAGATTTGCTCTCCGAGGTTAACCGGAGATTCTTTACGAGCCATCTCCGACATGTAAACGACGGTTTGTCTTGTCTCTTCACGGCGAGTGGAGTAAGAAGCTTCAAGTGTCGGCGTAGTAAACATCTTCATGACACAAAGCTTACGTAGTCTCCTCCAATGAGTACCATAAGGAGACCAGAGAATGTCTTCTCCACCGTAAGTATTGATCTTTCCGACTTCAGGGAGATCATGGTTAGCGAAAGTGACGTCATGGGTTTTAAGAACCTCACGAGCCATGTCCGGCGAAGAGACAACGACGGCGAGTTTTGAACCGAGATGGATTTTCATGAGAGGTCCATGTTTAAGAGTAAGAGCTTGGAACTGCGTGTGGAGTGTATCGGAGTTTAGAAACGGGAGGTTTCCGACGATCGGAAGTGGCGTTGGTCCCGGAGGCAACGGTGGTGCGTTCTTGGATTTAGACTTCCCTTGAATCCAAAAGAAACACACGACGGCGAACAGAGCCGCAACACAGAGCATCACAGAGCTATAAGGATCCTCTGTTTTAAGGATTTGTGAGAGAGTGAAGTTAGACGACGCCGTTTCCATTTTTGTGATCTTTAGAGATTTTTTTTTTTTTCCTCTTCTTTGTGTCTTGTGTTTGTGTGGTGATGGTGGAGATTGAACAAAGAGAGTGTAGAGATTTATATTGTAAGCTAAAAGAGAATTATTGCATTAAATTATTATTTTTGTTATTATTAAATTATAAGATCAACATGTATGAAATTTCTTACGTTCCTTCATATTCAAAGCTCAAAAAGTGAATGTTTTTAGACGGCGTTGAAAATGGTATTTTTTACAATTTTAAGATTTACTATATAAAGTTCTTAAAATGGGTTTTGAAAAAAAAAATATCTAAAAAATTGAGAAACTTAGTTAAAATAAGTGAAACTATATTTTTTCTAGTCATAAATTTTTTGAAAAAAGGTAAGAAAGAATTTTCGTCGATATAAGTAGAGGGTTGTTATCAAATATTTAATGGAGCTAAATATCTATCTATAATAAATTGATATATTAGTATTTTTTATAATATAAATGAGATAATAAAACTATAACGCCAATATTGACTAAGTCGCCTCCAGTGTTGAAGGTCAATTCAATAAAGAGGAAATAAAATAAAATAAATAAACAATACAAAATTTTACGCAGCCGCGAAAAAAGTAAATACACACATATCACTCCACTTGTCATATATTTTGTCGATATTCAAACAATTATCCATTAATTAATAGTGGTAATAGGTTGAACTTGACTTATTTTATTGTTTTTGTGCTGATTTTTTATGTTTACCTTAGCTATTTTTTAAAAATAAGTTAAAAGGAAAAAAAACAAAGACTTTTCAATATTTTGAACTCTTTTGTCTATTTTTTGTTTTTATTATTTTTCTTTACTGCCTAGTCCACTGTATCTAGCTGATCAAGTCCATTCAAATATTAGACTTTTGATTATAAAAATAGAGATAAAATTTTACTATTTCTATTTTTGGTTTATATAATCATAATGATCGATAAGAGCAAGTGTAACCCATCAAGAGCAACTTGAATTGTTTGTTTTACCAAAAAATAAAATAAAACTTGAATGGTTGTTTTCTAATTCTATGTTGTTTGTTTTTGAAGATATTATGGTTCTAATATCGTTGATTATGACCAAAATATTATGTATTATATATAAATAACGTTGATTAAAAGGATTTGGGCTTAGTTGTAGTAAATGAAACTATCCGGGCCCAAAATATAATTTCAAAATCTATTTGGGCCTCACATGCTGCGTATAAGACCCAATAAGAAGATCCAACCCATTTGGAAAACATTTTCATTTGTAGGTCCTTTTAGGTAATTAAATAATTTCAACTCAAACTTGTATTAAGTGCTACCAATAATTTCAATATGTTTTAATTCAATCACTATAAATTATTTACTTGCTATTTTATCAGGATATGTAGTTTGTTTCAACATTTATAACGACAAATTAATACATATTTACTTAATTATTAAAATCATTTCAATTCAAATTATATTTTTAGTTCAAAAATTAAGTTATATTTTGTTGTGAAATGGAAACTAAATTAATAGTTGACAAACAATACAGTAAATTAATATATTACAGTTCCATAAGTAAAAGAAACTGAAAATAAATATATATATGTGTATATATGTGTACATAACACGTAATTGTAAATGTATTTATTTATTCATATAAAGTATAATGACGATAGCATTACTCGTAAGTTA
Source organism: Anastatica hierochuntica (assembly GCA_900406275.1). Taxonomy (NCBI): domain Eukaryota; kingdom Viridiplantae; phylum Streptophyta; class Magnoliopsida; order Brassicales; family Brassicaceae; genus Anastatica; species Anastatica hierochuntica. The sequence goes on along the minus strand of OVAN01001889.1, from coordinate 16,744 downwards.
CGTAAGTGATGACTTGAAAATAGGACTAAAGCAAGAAGTTGGTTTTAACTTTTGGTTAAGGGAACTAGTGATGTTGATTAAGGAAATAAACACATGATTAAGGGTCTTGAATTTTAATTAATCGTTGATTAGCAGTTGAGATTTGTAGAGGATTAAGAAAGTGATGGTGTTTAGAGTGAAAATCTTGAGAATTTTAGGATGTACCACTCTAACAATGATCTTTAAATCTATCTTCAAATTTTTTTTAATAAATTTGCAACATAGTCCTCAATATGAACATAATCGTTAAATTTTAATAATAATTATAACATACACGAAAATATAATTTATTAAATATTAATAATGTTACATAATATTATAAGTTTGCATATAAAATTAATAAAACGTGACATCCTAAAGACAAAAACATATACAAAGTAGTGAAATGATGCTCATAACTTATATGAAACTTTCAAAATTGGTGGAAACCAAAAATTCTCAAAAATGAGAGGTTGATGGTTGATTAGAGACTTATTTTGCTTTGCTAAAATATTGAGATTAAGAGACTTAATCATATAAATATTCTTGTCAACAATATTTCATTTTGTTACTATATGAAAAACATAAAATTCTTGAGAAGAAAAAGAAAGAAAGTATGTTTGTTTATTTTTGTATTACACCCAATGTACATATATAAACATAGGCATATATCGTTGACGAGTAATAGTGAAATGTTTTTATCTCAATTGATTTTCTTATCTCTAGAGTTAGTCTTAATTAATCACACGCAAACATACACTTATGTCACATTTTTTCTTGGTACCATGATTAGTAAAGAAGAAAATAGACAAAAAAAATTTCCAAAATTTTTGTAAAATAACGTTGTCTCTATTGTAATTATTGCATGAATAATATTATTCCGAGTATATATTAGACTCCCATAGATGTAAATACCATATTATAATTATCTTTTGGTATGTCTTAATTAATATGTTAATCCAACGGCATATGTAAACTAATTAAGGCCTCTCTATATGCAGTGAGTCGCACGAGTGATTGCGTACATTGGAGAAAATAAATACTATGTTATAAAATAAAATTGTATATTATTTTATAATGAATAAGTATTTTGGGGTTTAAAATGTAAGAGTCGCACGTGTAATTGCGTATATTGACAAAACACACTATCTTTTCATATTAGTTCCAAAGTCATTTTCACCAACTAAATGCGACATATCTCTCAAATACTCCTTTGTGTGAGCCTATTTGACAGATTAGGGCAAACTATATTTCTTAACCTTAATCATTGTTTATTAGATTCATCTTATTTTTTATCAAAAAGCTTAATTATTTAGCTGATTATAGCTCACAAGTCCTAATTATAATATGTTTTATAAAATAAAATGAACCTTGAAATGTATGTATATGTATGGCATACCATTGCTATAGATATTCATAGATAAAATAATATATACAGAAGATCTTTGAAACTGTTGTAATTTTTATATGTAATGTGACGGAACTCACAACTGTGATCTCTTTATCACCAGAGCTAAAAGCTCCCGTTCATGTTACTTTTTTTGATAGTACACTTACATCATATCGAACGTCATATGTATAGCATGAATTTTCCTCCTACTTTAAAAATCAACATGCTATTTTAATTGATAACACACTTATATTATATCGTTCTCCACATATAAATTGTCCAAGCAACACCATGTTGAAAAAAAAACAAAAAACCTTTGTATGAAAACAACTAGAAAATCTTCTAACCACAAGTTATTTTTTTAACTGTTGAAATGTCTTTCTATGATGCCACAAATATTTTGGTTGTGTTGGAATTTATAGGAATTACTTACGATATATATATATATATATATATATATATATATAATATCTATTATATTAAGTTATATTATGCATAAAATATGTGGAAAAAGGTGTGAGAAGGTTATATATAGGTGGGTGAGCTTAGGTAGGCCTTTGACATAACTTGCAAGCTTATGAGATTTTTTTCATCCTCAATAACTTTAATCTTTAACCTTTCTCTTCTCTTTTCTCTCTACTCTCTATTTCACATTTTCATATAACATAAAAACTACAAAACCACAAATATTATATAATAAACAATAAGTAAATGGGGAGGCAGCCATGTTGTGACAAACTAGGGGTGAAGAAAGGGCCGTGGACGGCGGAGGAAGACGAGAAGCTCATAAACTTTATACTCACCAACGGCCATTGTTGTTGGCGTGCTTTGCCGAAGTTGGCCGGTCTCCGCCGTTGTGGGAAGAGCTGTCGCCTCCGGTGGACTAATTACCTCCGTCCTGACTTGAAGAGAGGCCTTCTCTCTAATGATGAAGAACAACTTGTCATCAATCTTCATGCTCTTCTTGGCAACAAGTAAGGCTACATAACTAATCACTTTTTTTTGTCGAGCAAACAATAATCAAAAAATCACATCATTACCGGTTGTCCAGTTCGGGGATCAGATTTTATAAAAATATAACTAATCACCTATTTAATTCCACATATTTTTGAAAATTATACCTAATGATTTGTGTTGTATATATATATGATAGCTAGGAAGCTTTATGTAAATATTTTTGCTAATTAAAAAATGTTTTGTGTTTTTTACTATAACTAAAACTAGAGACTTAAGATAAACATTGCATAGTTTTTATTATTAATGCAAAAATATAAGGTCAATTGCATGTGAACTATATTATTATTCAACATATTTTTTAGTACGTATATTAAGTGTAGTATACTATATTATACCAAGTAATGAATTAGATAATTCCAAATTAATAAGATGGTAGAAATAGTAGAATAATTAACACGAACTAAGTTTTTGTTTTGTATGTTTAAGTTTTCTTTGAAATAAACTTCAAGACAAAGTAATGTCAACTTATTTTTATCAATTTGTGTTTATATTCCAATATATATCCACCAATACTTAACAAAATATCATATTATACAATATTCTATTGATATTTTAACCATTATAGGTGGTCTAAGATTGCTTCAAGATTACCCGGAAGAACAGATAACGAAATAAAGAATCATTGGAACACTCATATCAAGAAGAAGCTTCTCAAGATGGGAATCGATCCTGTGACCCATCAACCTCTAAACCAAGAACCTTCTTATGATAATTCCAAAACCATTTCGTCGAATCAAGATGATATCTCAAAGAGACCAAAGGCAAGCATCACCAAAAATGTAGAGACAAGTTGTAAAACTAAAGAAGAAGAAAGCAGCAGCATAGTTACTATGGATAATGAAAATCATCTACTTGAAAACATTTACAATGATGATGAGTTGTTTAGTTACTTATGGTCCGAAGAAACTATCAAGGCCAAGGCCTCATGGAGTGGTGTTGATGGTACATTTTATGACAATAATATCTCCGGCGCCGGTGAAGATTTTCCGATATGGTCACCGGAAAAGATCAACGGCGAGGATTGGATGTTTCTAGATTATTGCCAAGACTTTGGTGATCATGATTTTGGATTTTGACTTCTTCCCACCACATTGACATATCAGGAACTCTATGGAGATATGTCACACCTCACAAACATTGAGTGTGTCTAGTTTTAAGCAGACGTGACATATGCATACATACATTTACATGATAAATTATAAAGTTATAAACATATAGTAACATAAGAAAAACCATGTAAAGCACTACCATGTTTTTCAAGTATTATTAACTAGTTATGATGTAGAGGTTTTCAAAGGACAAAAAATGTAAGTTTAGTTTTATTTGTGAAGTATAATTAATTATTAGAATAAAGTTTGAGAATGTCATGCTCATGCACATCTTTGTAAATTTTATTTGGTCGTTTGTGTATAATTGTATGCACCACATAATTTTGAGTGTTTAGTCATTATGCAAATCCAAATCAAGACACTTTCCATCATCATTTATTGGATCAAATCCAAAACTCGATCCAATTCTCAAAAGTCTTTCGAAAATTTCATCAAATCTCATTACTTACATTTAGAAAATTCTATGAAAAATAAGTCAAATAGTCTCTTAAATGTAACTAGATTCAACCTCAAATTTTTTTCGTTGTTTTAGGTCAAAACATTTGAAATGAGATGTGTGAATCTAAGAACACCCGTAAACATCTTTCTTGAATTTTTGATCAATCACATTAAATGCCTTTGAAGAAAACATCAAAAACTTCAGAAAATGAAGAACAAAAAGAGTAGATTACTAACAAAGCAAAACAGAGTTATGTTCTTTGTTCATTAGAATTTCTCTGGCAACAAAAAAAACATTGAAAGAAATCTCCAACTTCATTACATTAAAGCATTTGAACACAGAGAAATGCAAAAGACAAAAGAAGTTGCTTAGTGTTTTTTTTTTACTTGGGTCCTCCAAATTTGCCCATCATCTTTGCAATCACTGGAGCCACCTTCGGATTCGCCTGATGCTTCGCCAGATTCGCAGGGTTCTTCATCACTGTTACAACAAATCCAAACATATTAACTCATGAATACTCAAGAACATACTAGTATAACTTATAAACGTTGTAACTTTCGATCGAATCATACCATCTTGAAGAGCAGCCATGACTTCAGGGTCGCTAAATGCTGTCATTAGCTCGGGATCCTGCTCACATATACGACGAAACCAGTCTCAATATCTCAATCCTTTCTTTGCTAATTCACAAAATTATCGCTCTTACATTCAATATTTTGCTGAAGTCGACACCCCCAGGCATACCGCCACCGCCAGGCATACCACCTGCACCCGGCATACCACCTGCACCGGGCATACCACCTGCACCGGGCATACCACCTGCACCGGGCATTCCTCCAGGGAATCCTCCGGGCATACCTCCAGGGAACCCGCCAGGCATTCCTCCAGGGAATCCACCGGGCATACCTCCAGGGAAACCACCCGGGAAACCACCTCCAGATGGTCTGCTCGATGATGACTGTTCTTGTTTCTTAGCTTTATCATAGGCAGCCTTGCAGAAAAAGAGACGTGAATAAATCCAACAGCATTACGAGAAAAAACAATATGATTCTCAAACCAACCAACGCATATAGCTAAGTGATAATGAGAATCGATGCTAGTGGGGAGATAAAGCTATACCTGTGCTTCAGCACGGCGACGTTGTCTATCGCGCTCAGCCTTTTTGTCCTCTCTTTCCTTCCGTAGTCTGTCATACTTTCTGCGGTGCTCTTCAAGCCTATGAGCATTAGGTTCAACCTGCAAAATTCAACAAAGCTTGTAACTCAATCTCGCGATTACATTGTTTATAAAGCCAAAAAACCTATTGAACAGATAGACGAAGCCGCACATACCTTTTTGAGAACAGCATTAATTTCCTCGTCATAATCTATAGTAGATGCTTGGTGAAGGTCTTTCGCAGCCTCTTCCCATTCTCCAAGCATGGCACGAGCCATGCCCCGTGCCTTGAATCCCTTAGCAGAATCCGGATTAATCTGCAAACTCAAACACAAAAAGATTCAATATCACAGCAAAGAAAAGCTAAATTCTCGGGGGAACGATAGACTTCTGTACTTCCAATGCAGCGTTTGCATCTCGAATAGCAGCGTTTGGCTTCTTCAACTTAATGTAGACACTAGCTGAAACAAACACACATATAGAGAATTAGGCAGAGACACAAATCTGATCGAAGCTAAAAGAACAAAATCGAACTTTTACTCTCACCTCTGTTTCCATACATTATAGCTGATGGATTCAACGTTATCGCCTGAGTTAAATGCTCAATTGCTTCATCAAACTTGCCTTCAGAAAGAGCCTCCATGGCTTTGCCTTTAGCTTCTTGAGCAGCTTCACGATTCTCATCAGTCACTTCCACTGATGAATCCCCCATCTGAATCAAAATCAAATGAGATAAATAAAGAGATATAACAAGAGAGAGAAGTTAGCGAAATCGAAAAAGCTGATGTCATCTTACTTTCTGAGGAGGATCATTATCAGGTTCAACAGTGTCTCCTTCAAGCTCTACATCAGATTCAATAATCTCATCCTCTTCCTCTTCTTCTTCAACTTTCGGTTCTTCTGTTTCCTCCATATCATCATCACTCTCTTCAACTACGAAACTCTTCTGTTAAACCCAAAAGAATCAATCAAAACACAAACTCTTCCGCAAAAACATTCAATCAAAACATAACGATGAAAAACATTACCGCTTTGGTATCTCTGTCTTGTTCATGAGCACCAGTAGGTATCTTAGCACCAAGACTGAAATCACATAAAGATCCCAAATTTCATCAGAAGAAAACACAAACACAGAAATTTCAAACACCCAAAAGAACTCTAGAATCGCCTCACAGATCAAACTCAAAACCAAAGGTAGAGACTTTCCCCTACACAAGAACTTCGATCGAAGAATCAACATACATACACGACGAAATGACCAAGAGGGCAAATACACTATCTACTTTTACAGAATCTAAAGCACAAGAAAGCAATTAGATCGGAGAGTAGAATGTTAAAGTACCTCTCGAGATATTCGCGGAAGAAGGAGAGAGAGGGAGTAGAGAGAAGGGAAGGATCAGACTTGCATTGATCGATGAAGACTCTGAGTTCACTAAGCTTCTTCGAATCCATTCTTTAGAGAAGAAATGAAAATCTCCGATCGGCGTGCGAGAGAGAGAGTGATTTAGAGTTTAGGTCTACGAGTGATGTTAAAAAAGTCTCCTCTTTTTCTTTTTAAGAAGACGATTGTTCTAGCACCTTCTTCGGATTTGCTAATCTTCTTTTGCCTTTCTCTCTGTTATTAACGGATAAGCATCGAGCGACACGCCAAATAGATGTTTAACCGGTTTAAACTGAATCGTACCAAACCAAAACCGAAACGTATTTGTGGGAGGAAAAAAGAAGTAAAAAGCCCAAATGAACCAAATTGAAATTTTGTAAGAGTTAAGATCATATTCAAACCAAATCAAAATATTAATTAATTGATTACAGATAAAATATTTTTAACTAGACATATATAGAAAATATATATATTTAGATATACTATAACCCACAACATTAACTAGAAATGTATATTTTACCGAATTTACTTTGAATTCAAACAATATCTAATTTTGTTTCACCCTATTTTGGATATACTTTTTAAATATATATATATATATATATATTGCTTGCTGAATTTTTCAAAACAAAACCAAATCAAAATATTGAACATCCAAGCCTACCAAGCAAGCAAGTTCGGCCTTGAGCATAAGTTAGGTAAGCTACCGATTAGGATCATTGACATTTGAATAATATTTTGAAGGTTACCAAAACATATCTTTTATAACAATTATGTATGTAGAGCCAACAAATTTTAAAATGTATATGCAATTAATAGTTTTTGAAAATTTAAATAATATATTTATAAAATAACATATTTTAAAATGTATATGCAATATATGTATATATGTATATGTGTATTCGATAAGGGCCACTATTTATGTTAGATGGCCCTCCAAGCATGGTTTCTTGGTCTAGCCCATTACCATTTCAAGTTCAAATGGCCAAGTTTTTCATACGAAACAACTTCCTCTTGTTGAAAATGATGGTTTTTATGAAGAAATTTATTGGATCTTACTAATGTATGAACTTTTAGTAGCATGCATGCGTGCTTGAACCGATAAACAATAGCTCACTAAAACCACACAACCTCTATTTTTGATGAAAAAAGAACAAACAAATGAGTAGCAAAACATAGTATAAAAGGTGTACAAATCGTATTGTCTTTGGATCAAACTAGTCTTGTTGTTTCAATGCAATGGCAACAATATTTTCTCTAGGTCTCATGCTTTAGGAGGAAACTCATAGCTTATTGCAATCTATACTATCTAGCCAAGTCATTCTTGGGACTTGGAGTGGGAGACAAAATGGAGTTGTTTGGTTTTAGGATCATAAGTGATCCATGCAAAAAGATATGATAAATATAAAACGCTAGAGAGAGGGGTCGAACCTCTGACCTTGTGGTTAACAGCCACACGCTCTAACCAACTGAGCTACTCCAGCTTCTTGACCTCTTCATCTGACCATTGTTTTAATACGTATAAAACGTTTTACAAGAACTCGCTTTTAACTAGAACTTGTGGTTTGCAAAAATCAAATATATAGAACCAGAGAACTACGAATTTTCACTATATTCGAACATTTTTTTTTTATGATAATTCTATATATTTTGATGACATTCCCGACTAATCAACTCAAAATCAATTTCCTTATTTGGCTTAATTTGGTCATTGCCGAACATGTCAATATCAAACATTTTTGTACCTATTGAAACTTTCATTTGATTTTACGTGTTATAGTAACTGATCTCCATAAAAAAGAACATAACTAACCATGTTACAAAAAAAGATTCTTGACCTACTCATGTTGGTATGAGATATTTGATACGTGATAGAAACCATACAAATCAACATTGTGTGATAAATGAAAACAAAGACACTAATCAAAAAGACATTAATCAAGAATATGTATATTTGTATTTGTCAATTGTCACCATTATCCGGAATGTATTTATAGTATGTGCATTATGGTTTATTTGATAAAATAATTATTTTGTTACTAGGAACTCTTAAGAGATTCTTTTTTTACATATTTTATCATATCAATCATAGAATAATATGTCAATTTTGTAATTTTACTTCATGAAATTGTTATGGTTGTAACATAAAAATAAAAATATAATAGAAAACACAATCTTCCAAAACCTATTACAAAGTTATTAAAACTAGTTCTAAAATGAGAATGTGTAGAATAAAGAAGATATGATAAACACTTAAAGTGAATAAGTAAAATGGTAAACACTTATAGTGAATAAGTAAAATGGTTTAGCAAGCATTCATGATCTTCGGATTCACGACTTTCGCAACGGAGTCTTCCTTCCTCCAAAAACTTATGATGAATCGGCACAAAGGTCTCGGGGTGGTAGGCCATTAAAATCGGAGTGGTAGGCCATTAAAGTCATCTCAAAGGCTAAAGAAAATGGAGTGTTTTACGGTTGTTGATAAAGGAAGAAGGGGTCAGAGCAGAGGACCTCAACACTAGTTTTATCGCTATGACATGGTGAGTGTGTACTGGTCACGGTTGCTATATTGTGGTTAATGTCTCTCAACAACATCTGTATTTGTCTCTTATGTTGTGAACCTTTTGGTTCTAATAACCATATCTCTGTAATTTCTAGTATTTTAATAGAATGTTCTTTATCAAAAAAAACATTCATGATCTTAATTATCAAAAAAAACATTCATTATCTTTTACGAATACAAAAAAATGATTTTAAATGAAATGAAACATAACAAAAATTGTAATCTTGCAACGAAATTTTCAGAATTTTCACTACTAATTGATAAATCTGAATTTATGAACATATAGAAAATGTATTGGTATAATGTGTAATTGTGTATTGCTATAAAGTAATGATATTCACACAAAGTGGAGATAAGCTCCCATCTTTGTAATTGAGATTTGACTCTCTTTTTTTCCTAAAGTAATAATAACAAAAAAAAAAATCTAAAACTATTTTTTTTGTAAAATTAAAGAATTTTGAAAGTCCTCTTCTTTCGGGAATGATCCCATGCGGCGATCCTCATCTGAACTTTCTCAAAATCCGATAACCGACAAGGAATCGTGATCCGACCCGGTTGATCAAATCCGTAAACCCGCTCCGCCTTCTCAAGCAACTCTCCGAACAGAGGATGGTTGAATTGAATCACCGGAACCACCACACGCTGCGTGTCGATCTCCGATTCACCGACGTGAACCACTAAATGACCCTTTGGAATCGCCGGCGACTTCGGTTCGCTACCTAACCGGGTCTGAACCGGTTTCTTTCCTCCGCAGAGTCTATTAGCTCCACGACGGAGACACCGTCGTGCTAAAGAACAGATTTTTCCGACCGGGTTGAGAATTCCGGTAAGGCATTGGCGTTGTTTCCCGGATTGGTTTCGTCTTAAGATTATCCATTTGAAGATCTTGACGAATCTGTGTCCGATCTTTAAACCTCTAAGCCTCTTCATAGTTATTCAGTTTCCAACAAAACAGAGACTTGGAGAAACAAAAACAAAACGAAACCTTTTGGAGAAATTGTGAAATGGGTTTGTAAATCGCGTTTTCAGAAATGGGTTCGAAGTAAAAGAAATGATTAGATCGAAAAGTTCGAAACTTTGGTTTCAGTCTATCTCTCTCTCTCTGTGTTTGTGTTATCGTTCAAGAAGAAGAAGAAGACTTAAGTTGATTATGGAAACAGAGACCAAAGCAACTTCCTTTTATAGCCTCTGAGGTGTGACCGTTGAATGATATAATACGTGCGTGTATATACATGTGCATATTGATGTTTAGTTTGCCAAATTTAACATGTCATCAACACAAAAATATTTTATTTTATCAATGTAAATAATACAAATTTTTTTCTTGTTTTTGTTTGTTTGAATGTTATACTATATTTTTTGTAATATATAACGAAAAAAATTTTGTTTAGATAATACAATTTTTTCATTTAGTTCATTGTTGTTTTTGAAATATAGTAATGAATATTTTCTCACGATTATTAGATTTTACTCTCTTTCTTTTTGGAGGAAACGATTTTAGTTCTTCTTCGTATCACGAGGAAGTTATGGTTATGAATTCTTCGTTTGCTTGTATTGTGCACGAGGCTACTTTTAGTTAAGACCAAACTCTTAATTCAAGAATATTTGTCAAAATGGTTGAATAAAAATTAACTTGTATTGTGCGTGATTTTATTATAAGGTATAGGAAGAAGACATCGGGGTGTTGTTTTGAACCGGTTTACTCTATAAACCGGTGTTGATCATTACTCAACTAGGTAAGAGATCAATGGTTTAAATGGTTTAAGTTTAAGTATTTGGTGGCCACATTTTCTTGTGTGTAGTCTTTCAATAATTAGTGAATAGTCATTACCTTGTTAGGCTAATGTTTCCAACGTCAATCTCTAATTAATGTGCAAGCATTTTCAAAGTCAATCTCAACTATGGTACGTTAATATGCAATTTGATAGTTGACCGAAAATTTTCGTTGTAGTATTTTGTTGTCACGAGTTCATTGTGTATTGAACTTTTGAATATTAATGCAAGCTAATATGATTCTAGAGATTCTATAGTCTTGGATTGTATATTTTCCTACTCTTTTTTACAAATTTCAGAGGTCGAAAATCGATATTTTTTAACACTCGAAAACTCTTATTTCCCGAGTAAAAGTATTTGATATGTTATATCTGCTCAACGTGATAAAACACTACTCTATTATCACGCAAGTAAGTAAGAATTATGTGTTTGTTGTAGCTTTGTATCGGCTATGTTCACTAGTCGGAGACGAGCTAAGTAAAGCAATGAATCGTTTTGCTCCTATTAAATTGCATATAGAGGATCCGATTTGAGTATATTGTTGTTATATTAGTATTTAATCGTTTATATGTTCAATATGTCGTTTAGTGTACATGAACATATGGGTGTGTCTATCAGTCTATGTATATGGACTACTTAAGTCTTAGTCCAAATCTAATAATATTAATGTTAGATAAAAGAAATCGATCAATGTATAAAATATAAAGGATAACATAAACGGCCATGTTTAAAGATATAGCCAAGATATGGGGATCAAATAAAAACTTTAGTGTTTGATTATTTCAGGTCAAGATAAATATATTTATTATGAAAATTTAATTTAAAATAAAAAGGATGGTGATGAAGAAGACAAAAGCCAAAACATGTGTGTTAGGAAAGACATGAAGTGAAGATTTGGTCGGCAGTAGGCACGGCGCGTGCGATCTGCATAACATGCTCCGGTTCACAGAAAGTGCTTTCTTCTTTGTTTTTCTCTCTTCAAATCACAATATATCAACAACTTTATAATATACATTTATATTATGTCATGTGGCTCCTATGAAAGACTATCAAATGATAACATGCCGGTCCGATAGGACACTAGCTCCATATATTTTATCCATTCTGTAATTGATGAGGGTCGAACTCTGGTGTCTAAAGATTGGTTTTGGATACTCAACCACCAAGATACAATGCCCTCGGCATAATATGTGTATATAGTAGTCTTGGTCCTTTTAAACTTTCGATATGTGAGATCCTAACAACGATGATCTAGTATTTGAACATGTTAACAATAAAACTCTACGAATAACACTTCAAACTCCATACAAATGAATCAATAGTAACCAATATATCATGTTATATGTGGTGCATGTAGACTATATGGATGACTAAAATTTTGCATACAATTATTTTGAATTTTTTTTTTTTTGATGAGAAATAAACTTCGAAGCTTTATTGAAGGAAAGGATAGAAAGTAACAAATTTATGTACTTTTGTGTACCTAATTTTGAAATATTCGGTACAATACAATAGTGATGCATGTGTTCTTCTTATGTTAATGTTATGATGATTTTTTCTTTAACCTCCTATATCTTCAAATCAATTTTTGTAAATATTATGTCATATCATATAGATAACGTGGACTGTTTGTTCTATTGGACAAATCATAGTGGAGTTGTTACAACATTTTTTTAAGTTGAAAAACGTTAGAGATTTTTTTGAACTAGTGGATGCGATTATTTTGTTTTTTCTCTAAGTGAATGAAATATTATTAGCTGAGACATTATCAACCATATAGAATATTGAGCAACAAAAGATATCACCCACCCAAATTGCAAAATGAATGTATACAATGAATCGCATTTAGCATTTTATCCACCAACAAAGGAATAAAGATCTTGAGGTAAACCACATAATCCAAAACGAATATCTAATAATTCAGATAATTAGTCACATGATATGTAATCATTTTTATGTCTTCAATAACTCGAGATGCAACTTTTGATGATAATTTCGAGTTAACTTAATAATTTGTGAGTTAAGTATATCTTAATAGCTAACTAGTTGTGCTAAAAACTTAATACCTAGTAGACTAAATGAATACTCCCGAACCGACAGGGAAAAGATCTAAACAACGACATAGTTAAATATATAATTCTTTTCTTTGTCAAACAAATATATTATAATTCTATATATGAGAACATTGCAAAAAACAAAGAAGGGTTTAAAGCAATTTCATGGTAAAAACTATTGTGTTATTAAACTCAATTTATGCTAGTGAGGCAAATAGAGTTTCAAAGAAGATATAAAACTTCATATAATTTAGTTTCATTACACTTAACACTAAGCTACATTTTTATAACAATAAAATATATTTAATTTTCTATCAAATGTGTATATATATATTTATATCTTTCCTATTTTCGCTTACATTTTTGCAGTATTTCATAACCATTTGTTACTCTCTTTTTTTTAAGTCACCAAACCATTTGTTACTTTTATTTATTATTACTAAAATACTCGTTCTACTTTAAATCATTAGCATAGCTTTGTAAATGTTGAGTATTGAACAATACAAAAATAAGAAAAAACTTAACGTCAGAAAATGGTTGGGGACAAGAAGACAATATGATCAAATAAAATGTTAAAAAAAAAAAATGCGATTTTCCAACTTTTGTTTAACTTGTTGTTAATCCACCAATCACGGATTTAAAATGTCTTGCTGCTTAAATCTCTTGTCATGTTCTCATGATCCATTTGACATTTTTCGAGTCGAATTTTATAATCACTAGAATATAAACAACAAACTAGTTAATATATTATAATCATCATTCATGTGTGTTACTATTCATATTGTAAGATTTGTTTATGTCATATATTTTAGTCTAATGATTATCTATAAGTCATTGGATTTCAGGAAATTAAGAAGTGATATATTTAAAGCCCATTAACCAAAATAAAAGCCCAAATTATAAATAAAATTGGACAATCGTTTGGGTTTAAACTGGTTTAGCTCTGATAATTAAGCCGAACCTAATTGAATTTAAGAGATATTTAAACCGATAATCGCTTCAGTTATATAACAAGCGTTTCCCTCGCAAAGCCCTGAAGAAATCTTTCTCGTCTTCTTCTTCCTCTCTCCGAGAAAATGCCTTTCTCTCTCTTCTCTCGCAAGAAACCTTCTCGAAAGTTCATCGATTTCTACACCGATTGGTCCAAAACCCTAACCGAAAACTGCCTCCCTCTCCTCCGACAATCCCTTTCCTCCGCCGCTTCAGCCTCCGTCCTTTCCTCCAACGTCGATCTCGTTCTCCGTCACCTCGTACTCTACTACGAAACCCTAGATCTCGCCGCCGATCACAACACCGTCGCTTACCTCCTCTTCCCTTCGTTTCGCAACTCTCTCGAGACGCCCTTTCTCTTCCTCGGCGATATCCATCCTTATCTCCTCACCAATCTCCTCCGATCTTTCATCAATCGAGAGAATCGAGATTCCGATTCCGATTCCGACGGCGACGGCGGCGAAACCCTAGATCTGGTGAATCAACCCTTGAAGATCTCGACTGCTTGGAAAGACCCATCAGACGATCTGGTTACAAGAATCGATCAAATCGAGTGTACGATGAGACTTATGGTTCCTGTTCTAATGGATCGTATGAGGAAAGCACAAAGAAGTTTCGTTGCTCGTGTCTCTGAGAATTGGGTCTCTTGGTATCAATCCGGAAAGAAGAAAAGGGTCTGTTCCACGGCGGCGACGGCGGCGGCTGCTTCTGCGAATGTGGTGGAAGAGGCGGCGAAAGAAGAGATGGAGGAGCTTGTGAGTATCTTTGTTGATGCGAATCGTTTAAGGAAGAGTGTGATCATGGACATTGTTGGAGCTAGTACTGAACATCAAGCTGCTCTGTTTCTTGAAGGTTTATGTCAATTTCTTGTTGGGTTTAAAGATCATCTTCTTCTTCAAGACTTTGAGCTTCTTTCATTGCCCAATTAACAAAAAAAGTCTTTCTCTTTTCCATTGTTGAATCAAGAAGAGATTGATTTTCTCAGCAAGATGAATTTGATTTAGTTTGTAGAAGAGAAGTGTAAATTTTCTATGGATTTGGCCGGTTAGAGACATTCAAAGCCGGTTTATCACCCGGTTAAGGTTCAGTTTAGATTCAGTTTTGTTTCTTTTGATTTTGTATCATTTGGTTCTTGCTATTAAGTATCATCACTCGGTTTGGTCTGATACAATTTTGGTTTAGATTCATTTTTGTTTAGAAAATCTAGCTCTGGTTTGAAAGACTTCTTGCAGAAATTGAAATTTTAATCGGTTTATTCAACTTTCCGGTTTGGTTCTCAGAAATGGGCCTATAAAAGGCATAAGCTGAGAAACATTATCTTTGGCCCATAGGCCTAGAATTTTTTAAGACTTGTATTGAAACTTTTTATTTTGTGTGACCAAATTTTTTTTTTGTTAAATATTTTGTGTGACCAATTGTTTAGACAATGATAGAGAGAGAATCGAAAGTCATAGTTTACAAATTAGTTTAAAGTTTGAATTATTCAAAATTTTAATGCGTCGTACAAATAAAAACTACTAGAGTTAGGTTTTTTTTTCTAATTTATGAACTCATTGAACCATTTTTTATTTTTTAAAAATATATTTTGACGTTTAAATAGTTTAAAAGGCTGCGTTATGAGGGCAACGAACTCACAATCTCCCAACAACTAATTTTAAAATTAATAAAAGATTTGACAATAACGTTTGCATTGACCAAAACTAGTTAGTCATTTCTCTATAGAATAAACGAGAAAATTTTGGGTGTTATATATCGAGTGATAGAGAAATTTCAACAGCTTATGAATATCAAATACTCATGCATTTTTATAATAATTTTCAGTATTACCGACACATTCTCGAGGACTTGTTGAATCCATGTATTAGTGCTTATCACTTTTATCATTTTCTTTTCCTTCTCCTTATATTATTTCTTAAACGATCAATATAATTGCTTATCTTATTTTAGCTGTCATGTGCATACAAAATAATAAAAAAGATAATCATGGTTCATTTATTTATATTGGTTACATCCAGTAATAATAATATTATAAATGATATTTACATGCAGTTAATTGTAAATTAAAACATATGTGGGATTGATATCATATACCACTTAAATAGAAATAATAATAGGACATATTAAGATATATGCTTAAATTTATATGTACGCGTAAAGATACGTGGAGACACATATGCAGATGACTTATAACATATAATGTTGTCTTATCATTATCAGCCTGATAACATGTGAACTTTGACAAAATAAGCTTATAGTTAGTGGTCGGCACACATGTTTCTTTTGAGTCATTATTGAATCATCATTTCCATTATATTAAACTATAATTTGCCGTGCTAAGTACTTGAAAACTTATACATAATGTCACAATAATAACATTTGTATAATATAACTAGGAATTAATTATTTCTATAAGCTGCATTAAAATTTTTAAAACAATTAAATTTTAAGAAACAAATACTAGAGTTTTTATGGTTTGTCACAAATAGTAGATGTGTAAAAAACTTAAATATTTTCTCGTCAAATTCATTAATTTATCATTTATAATTGAATCATCATGGCGTAAGCGAATGGTTGTGAATCGTTGATCGTCATAGATGCAGCGTAAGATACACGTGGTGAACCTTCCAAAAACTATTGCAAGACAAACCAATATTAGCTGTTTTTTTTTTAAACAATTGTTTTATTCATTTATATATCTATTTATCATTTAAAAAAAAATGTAAAACCATTACTTTCAACCTAAACTTCTATTGGTCATTAAGTTAATTTTTAATTATTATAAGTCACTTGATTTTAACTGTTATTTATTTAAATATATTGACCTTAACTTGGTCGAATTTGAATATATTAATATA
>OVAN01001888.1:0-37205 GCA_900406275.1 Anastatica hierochuntica | reverse complement strand
TCGCTATATGTAACTTCGATATGAAGTTCATATATGCTTATGTGGGTGTACTGGATAGAGCACATGACACAAAGGTGTTGAAAATGAGCCATTTTTTCCACATCCACCTAACGGAAAATATTACTTGGTCGATGCTGGATATCCCACAAGAACAGGATATNGATCAATTCAACAGAGGAGGACCGCCAACAAACACTCGAGAGATGTTTAACCGAAGACATTCAAGTTTGCGATCAGTGATTGAACGGACATTTGGAGTGTGGAAAGCAAAATGGAGAATTTTAGATCGTAAGCATCCAAAATATGGATTGACCAAATGGATAAAGCTAGTAACAACAACGGCACTACACAACTTCATACGTGATTCACATCGAGAGGATAATGATTGAAGAAGAAGAAGAAGAAGAAGATCGTATTTACGTGATCTTATCACTAGTGAGTTGAGTAAGGGACATCGATTACCTTACTAAATATTTATTTCGGTTTTGAATTTATTTTTATATACTAGTGTTATAACATTTGACTTTTAATTTATAAAAATATATTTTATAAATACAGATAAAAATTAAAAAAAAAATTTAAAATATAAAATGAATAAATAATTTAAAATAAACAATTGGCCGCCGCGATACTAAAACGAACAACATGGCGACTTGTCGCCGCGACAAGTCGCAAGACACGGAAACGAACAATATGGCGACTTGTCGCCGCGACCAGTCGCGAGACACGGAAACGAACAACATGGCGACTTATCGCTGCGATCAGTCGCGCGACATGGAAACGAACAACAACCAGCGACATCAAATCTCAGACTCTGGTCGCAGACGCCGTGACTTCCAAACGAATAGGACCTTACTAACGATTTTTGTATTATCAATTTCTTTTTCTGGCTTTAAACGTGCTACAACCAATACTATATATTGAAACTAGCATTGTTTGATTCTACTTGTTGTTTTTAGAAGTCCTTTTTTTATTTTTTTGGGACTTTTACAAATCCTTTAGCTATATAGCTAAGTTGTATACCCAACTTCATTATCATTAATGATGTTCACATTTTATCAAAAAAAAAAAGGTGTTGAATGCAATAACATGATATCTGTTAAATTACACTAAAAGTAAGACTAGGCATTGGAAACAATTACACTTATATTTAAAGATATATATTATCCAAACTAAATCTAACAAGTATTAGAATCTTATTGTCCGTACTCGATCTAGAAAAGCGGCTAGAATTTTAGTGTATGTACTCGATTTTGATAAAAACGGCTATCTTTAAAAAATTGTACACGTGAGTTATTCGGCAATACACTCAAATATTTGTATTGTACTTCAAATCTAAAATTTTGGAAAGTTCAGATAATAAATGTTGAGATATCTGTAATCTAAACCGGTTCAAACAAGTAACAAAAATTTAGTGTCCGTATTCAATCTGGAAAAACCTAAAAAATTTTTTTACATAAAATCTTACAAATGAGCCACTCGAATACATACTCAAATATTTATATTGTACTTCAAAATCTATACAATAAAATTTGATAATTTTCATAATTCTTAACCAAAAAGATAAATGTTCAAAGAAAAAAAGAAGACAGAATAAAATCTAGGGCCAATTAGCTCTATAAGCAAGAAAAAAGTGATGAAGATAACATCTTAATTTTTATATTTAAGTAACTAACTATGACTTTTTTATATTGACAATCTATCTTATTAAATGGGAAATACATAGACCTTTTCACATGTGATTTATTAAATTGAAAAATGTTTTAGAAATTATATTAAATATATCTAATAAATTAAAATAACTCAAATTACTCCTTTACATATTCCAACAAACATATTAATTCAATAATCTTTTCAAATAATCATTATCAAAATTGTAAACCAAAAATTGTAAACCAACACAATTTAAAATCATCATTTTTCATCAAATTTAAATATAGTTTGTTTTAAAATTTAAAATAAATCCATAATTTTTCAAAAATATAATATTACAATATTATTATTTTCTAAATATAATTTGTTACAAAAATTCAAAAAAAATCATAAAGTGATAAAAGTTAGAAAGTTTTATAAAAATTTATAAAAATATTTCTCTAAACTATAAAAATTTAAGTTTAGTCATCTGATGTTTTTTAAAATACTCTAACGGGTTTTTTTCACGGTATTTCAGGTATTAGATATCTGAATTGGAGCCATACGAGTATCCGAGGAAATATGAAAATCCAAATTTCTCAAATCTAAACCCGAACCCGAAATTCGATGTAACTGAAAAATCTAAAAATTTTAAAACTGAACATGAATCCAAAACTCGAAATAACCGAAAATTTTAAACCTGATACTCGAAAAATTTAAACATGCGCGGTTCTAATTTTAATCTTAAATTGACTTGAGATATAGATGGTTTGAGAAAAGTGAGATAATAAATTCAATTGTTTTTATGACATATATTTTATTTGTCAATTTAATAAAATTTTATAAAGTGATAAGATTTTGCATTCTTAAAAAAAAAATTACATTTTTGTGAATCTAACCTGATTTTTTTTCTAATACAATGACAATTAGTTCATCTCACTAGAAATCTCATTTCGTAAAATTACAACAAAGATGATACAACTAGTAGTTCACTTGTTCCTCTCATATCTAACATGGTTACTTGTGATTTTTAAAAAGTAATGAAGAATATGTAAATTTAATCGCAGTATACTACACTGACCACACTTACATAGTATGTTGTTTTTATGTAAAAAGTGTTAGTCTATTTTATATTAAAATATATAGAATAGTAATACTTACATAAATCCACTTTAATCTTATTTATGAAACTTTAAACCAAAATACCAAAACGTAAACTCATAACATATTTTCAGATCATATAAATAATCTCAATACTCAGTAATATTGTCAAAATTAAAAAAAAAAAGAATAAAGAGTTCTATATAGAATAATATATAATCTAATGCATTCTATATAGAATAAAACGTACAATTGTTTTATTTATACGTATTTTTACATTTTTCTATTTTAAGAGATTAGAATACGAAGTGTGTAAATAAATAAACTAATTTTTTTGTATAATTGTATATTTCTAGTTAATCCCTTTTAATATATAATAATAATAATAATAATAATAATAATAATAATAAGAAAGTCACTTGGTGACGTGTTAAGCACTGAAACTTCGTTGTTGATGATGTATCCGTTCGAGAAACATTCTCTGCAAAATTTTGATCTTGAACGGACAAAAATAACCTCCCTGAAAATTCTTTATCAATAAAGGAAAAAATATTAAAAATCACAAAAGAAAAAGAACACCCCTTTGTAGCTCTTTCTCATTTCTCAAAGTTGTTACTTTTATAGTTAATTTTTTTTGTTGGAATGTGAAACTTTATTGATGAATCAAAAACGTTTGATGAATCAAAAAAACAAATAAATCATAACTACGTCAATCGACTACCTAACTAAAAAATCAATAAATCTGACCAGTAACCTTGCCTCTCCCTACGCATTGCCAAAAACTTAGCTGTTAAAGCCTTGTCAATACATTGCATTACTGTAGCAGGTGGAGTCCAATTTGCTCCATGCCTGAGTTGATTTTGTGTCATCCAAATGTGATAAATTGTGCATTGGAACCTAACTGCAGTAGTAGTTTAGTCTTGGAGGACCAATGTGATGCTAAGGACAAAGGAATGAGTGCAGCCCAGTCAGTGACATAATGAACACCCATCATCCTTTTTGTAACATTATACCAAATTTGTTCTGTATAGCCGCAAGAGAAGAACAAATGATCCCTATTTTCCATTGGTGTTGTGCACAAGATATATGCCGGAGAGGCACCGGTACCCCACTGAGCCATTCGTATCCCTGTGGACAATCTATCTTTAAGGGATAACCAAGTAATAAACGCGTGTTTAGGCGTATGATTCTTAAACCACGCCACCGATGTCCAATTTACTAATGGCCGAGCGCGGTGAATCTGAACCCAAGTCTTCTTCGCCGAAAAAGAGGTACTGAATTGATCTGGACCTGTTCGCCACATAAATACATCAGAGTTGTTTCCAGCAGCTACAACAGACACCTCCTGCAATGACTCAACTACCAGCCGAAGTGCCGCTGTTCGTTGAGGCCGGAATCGTCAACCCGTACCCGCCGAGTCAGCCACTGCTGCTGTTTGAGGAATAGCCAAACTGCGAAAACCCCAAAACCTAGCAATGTCATATAATCTACCAATCGGTAGCCAGCAATCATACCAGAAAGAAACCGTACGACCATCACCGATCTCTGCTCTTACATAATCTGCAGCCAGCTCACGTAGCTTTAGTAGCTTGCGCCATATCCAAGAACCATTGTTTTCCGAAGCTGTCCAAAACGAGCCTTGCCTATGTTATTTTTCTATTTAGCTATGTTTTACTCTTTTTGATTATCATGTTTTCTCTTTGATTTAATTGAATCTTTCTGTTCTATTTGTTTGCAGAAGTTCCATCATTCTAAAACAAAATTTTATTCACTTTAGTACGTTTCTTCTTCTCAACTTTATCTCCTCTTTCAAGTAAACTCTCTCTTTGAAATTACATATACAATATATGAACAATGATTTGTCATTTAGCTTTTTCGTTTCTTCTTTTTTACCCTTTTAAAATTTGTTTGCTCAATTTACGCATCCTAATTACTTCGGAAACAGAGTATGTGTTCAATTAAAAAAAAGTACCAAATGTTCTAAGCGTTAGTTTCGAATTGCCACCATAAAGATTTAGGATTATAATTGTTTTTTTTTTTTTTGATAAATAGGATTATAATTGTTGCTCCTAATGTTTGACATATATATATATATTTCTATGTGCTATCTTCGTGTTAGGTCTCTGGTTGCTATGTCCAACAACAAGTATACGTTCTCTATCTCAGACGACCAACTTTACAATGTTCCCGTTAAGTTTGTGTGGGAAGCACCATTCTCGATGTGAGTTGCTTGACTTCAAAGCTCAATTGATAATTCACAACAGTAGTTAAGACATGTCCCATGGTTAGTTATTGTTTGATCAAGTTTATAAAAATAACAATTAACGTCATTCCAAAACGAGTTAAAACTTCCACTTTAATTTTTAGATTTCTCCCACGTTTCTGTTGTGGTAATCTCCTTCCTGGGGTTATGGGGTTATATCACACAGACATTGTACCCTCCTTTTTGCGTATTTGGTGGTCAGAGACACGTGCTACAAGTATGTTTAAACCTCCCTTTTTGCGTGTTCTCCGAGGATCAACATTGAAGAAACCATGTGTACTTTCAGGCTTCACAGACACAGTAAACCCAAACGTATGGGATGTCATCATGGAGTATGGTTGCAAAGATTATGATTCCGACGAAATTACTAGCTCCAGTGAAGAGGATTATGATGGTGAGAACGTTGCTATTGGCTATTCTACTTCAGAGACAAACACATGTGATAGCGAGGCTCAGACTTCTCGTGTTTATTGTGCTTATCAAGTTGGGGTGTTGTCCAATGCTATTGTCTCGTTATATGTTGATCATGGTGAAGATGATGTTCATGAAGGTGGGGTTTCTTGATGTGTCACGATTTTTAAATCTCTTGAAGTTTTTAAATACACTAGATAAATACCCGCACGATGTTGCGGGTTATTTTTATTTACTACTACGTATAGTATAAAATTAAAATACATATACAACAAAAGTATGTATATTTTAGTAAAATTACACTAAGTCCTACATATTTGTGTCATTTCCATCGATTCGTATTGTACCTGTATTTTTTTCATGGTGTGAAAAATATTTTTTATTCAAGTTGAAATTACAAATCTCTAACAATTTTTTTGGACTTTCTAAACTATTAAGTAAACGTCGAGTTTAATACAAATTGAGAGTTGTGGATTATCTCAAAAATTATTCTCGTACTTACGTCGAAATGAGGATACAAATAAAATATCAGTCAATTATATTATAAATTTTTAATCAAGTTACCAATATAAATGAAAATATGAAGTTGGAAAGACATTTCGAACCATACTTAATTTTAAAACATTTTTATGTGTAAATAATATTATATTAATTTGTCAATATTGAAAATGATGTGTATTTATGTTTTGTTTTTATTGGTCATTTAATTTAAATATTTTTATGAAGTGTCAAATTCTCATAATATAAAAATGCTTAAGTGTCATCATTCGGAGAGTCTTTATCAATTTTATAGTATTGATTGCTAGATTTTCGTTCTCTAATTAGATAATTTGGATGTTGGGTTTTTAATAATAAAGATAATTGATGTTATCAAACGACTCATCACAATGTTTCGCTTATCCATTTTTGGCTTATGTTATTTTTTTTACTTTATGTTTGGTTTTACCCGCGTTAGAGGCAACATTATTTTTTTTACTATATTACGGTAACGATAAATCTTCTCTTCGGATTTGGAAAATTTTCCGAAGGAGAATGAAAATCAAGAGAAAGAGCAAATCATATTTTGTGCATACAAATTAGTTTTGTTTTCAAGAATTTTTATATAACCTAAAACCCAAAATGACCAAACTTCGACAAAAAGCTTATTGATAAGTTATCAAAAAATATATGATTCATGAATATCAAAAAGAAATACCGACCTTGAAGAAAAAGGCGTAGAGCGAGGGAATAGAAACATAGTTTTTATAGGATACATAAGTACAGTTTTGAATTGTTTGACTTGTGGCCGAATTAGGTTTTTTTTTTCAAATCAAAATTATTTTTGACTGAAATAATATTTTTTTTTGCCGATATAATAATTTTTGGAAAAAAATTTCGACCAATGAGAAATTGACACGACACACCTCGCATGCGAGGAAAGACATAAAAATGAAATTTGCGACAAGCAAGCAGATTTAAGCTATCAGCTTTTATGAGAAAGTCACGTCACAAATTGACTTTTCATATAATATATTTATGCGGTTTAACGGTACTTCACTAAAGGATTTTAAACATATGCCACAACCACATTGTTTCCATCATCCAAATAATGTTAATCTCCTGATGATGAAATAGTTAGGATACAATCAAGAAAAAGAGAATTTTACTATAGAAATGATGCCACCAAAATTGACCGAAAAGCAACTAGCCATGTACAGTGAGATATTTGATGCAACGATAAATAACAAATGTGGAGTGTTTTTTGTGTGCATATTTGGTGATACAGGAAAGACGTTTTTGTGGACTATCCTCTCTGTAGTGTTACGATCTAAGGGTGTTATTGTGCTCAATGCAACGTCGAGTGAAATTGCTCTTATGTTGTTACCTAGAGGTCGTACGACTCATATAAGATTTGGATTACCGATTGATCCGAACAAATATACAATATGTTCTTTCGATTCAAAGTCAAATAAAGCAGAAGTGTTATGTTGGTGTAAGCTCATAATTTGGGATGAGGCTCCGATGATGAGTAAACACTGTTTCGAGACTTTGGATAGAAGCATGCATGACATCATAAGATTTAGTGGAGATGTGTCATTCGGGGGAAAGTAGTAGTCTCCGGAGGTGATTTTCGCCAAATTGTTCAAGTTGTTACTGCATGGAACCGAGCTAAGATTTTTTTTTTGCTACTTTGAATTCGTTGTACCTATGGCGTCACTGCAAGGTTCTCTGACTGACTAAAAATATGACAATACACACAGGACTTGGCGACGCTCTATCAAAAAGGTACAAACTTTCTCACACTAGATCCTAGACGTCTGAAACAAGAAAATCAATGATGTGGGACACGCTGAAGCATATATCGATATTCTCAAAGATTTGTTGATCGATGAATGTGACGATCCAATAAAAAAGTTCATGAAGGAAGTTTGTAGAGAAGCATTCAATAGACGCTCATATCCTAAATTTTGCAAGATCGAGCAATTTTAGCTCTATAGAATGTTAATATTGATGTGTTCAATGACTACATGTTGTCACATATGACATGTAAATAATTTTTTTATCTTTTAAAATTAAATATTATACCAATATTTTGCGTTAAAACGTCTACATACGTTAAAATATAAACACAAACAAATAGGAGCGCTAAACGTAATATTGAATTACTGAGGACATGACTTATGACTAACGTCTACATATGTTTAAATATGAACATAATCAACACTAACATGGTCAAATACTATCACTAAATAAAATTTAAATGATGTCAAAAGAAAAAATTTAAATATATGTTTGGTCAAATATAAACGTCTCCATATGTTGAAAGGATTATTGCGAATTATTATTACTAATAATTAAGACAAACATGTAATAGATGAATTATCTATGTTCAAACAGTATTGAGACTTCATATACTAGTGTTAAAGATAACATGCTTTATTCGAAAGAATTTCTGAACAATATTAAATTTTCACGACTGACAAACCATGTACTAACATTATAAGTTGGTGTTTTCATTATGTTGCTTGGAAACATTGATCCCAAAGAAGGCTTATGTAACGAAATGGTACTTTAGGTTACTCAGCTCGCCTCCATGTTATTAAAGGTATTGTTATTACTAACGACCAAGTTGGACAAAAGGTTTTGCTTCATATGATGTTTGTTTCTCCGCAAGATACGAGATTTCTCTCTCATTCATCAAATCACGAGAGAGAGAGAGATAAGATTCTCTCTAGGGTCTCTCTTCCACTTCTCTTGACCTAGTAGCTGCCACCATAGATTAGTCACCGGAGGAGGAGGATATTCCGGTAGCCTTGCCGCGTTTTACTTCTCCTCCTCCCTCCTTTCCATTTTCTTGCTTGTTCTTCCTCCTTCCTCTTGCTCTTACCTCTTTCGATTTCAATATGTTGAACCTCTGGATTCCACCGGTGAAAGCTTTAGCGCCGGCGCCACCATGGTCTAAAATCATGCAGAAGGTCGTCTTCTCGTGGCTGGAGCAACAATGAGTTCATCGTCGGAGTGGAGGTTTGAGGGCCAGGGTCTTCGGATATCTCTGAAATTCGGTCAGATCTGGCTTGATCTCTCGGAGTTGGTGTCAATTTTGGGGTGATTTGTTGGGTAAGAGATAAGTGCGGTTCTCCGGAGGCTGCATCGAAGGTAACGTTCATATCTCTTCTTCATACTTTTCATTGACCGGCTTAAGGGCCTCTATTTCCTGGATAGAGAGTTCCTCGTCTCTGGCTTTCGTCGGAGGCTCGGTGTTGGAGGCGCCGTGGAGGTTCTCACCCATTGATTTGCAACCATAGGAGCAGTGTGAAGCTTCTCGGTTCAAGGATTTAGCAATTGCTTTTATGAGCTAATTGGATTTAATGGAGTGGTCCAAGCTTGGTTTAGGATCGTGCGGGACTTCGTCGTTCTGCTATGTTCCTATCGGTTTTTTTGGTCTAGAGTTTTCGATTTCCTTGGCAAGGATTTCTATTGGCCAACCTTTAGCTTCATCGCTCTGCTATTAGAGAAGAGTCTCCCGATCACTCTTCTTAGTCGCTGTGACAGGGAATGGTGACCCCTCATTCGGCGCTTTGCCTCGGTGGCTCATCAAAGATGCAGTTGCGTGATTCCTTTGCAAGAGAGGGCCCATTTGGAGTATTTTAGGGTCCAAATAGGCTAAGGGGGAGGAGTTGCTTACCTTTCCAGTCTATCGTCGTTGTTTCGACTCTCTCTTGTTTGTCTTATCCTTGGTTGAAGGCAAAAGGCAATTCCCGTAGATGGTTCTTTCAAGTGAGGATTCAGAGGTTGTGTCTAAAGGATGAAGACTTGCCAACTACTCCCTTGGTTTCTCCTTCCGCCAACTCACTTTTATTGCTTCTGTCTTAGTGTTTTTATGCAGGTTGCTCCAGCAATTTAACTTGGAAGGCCATTTTCTCTTAACCAAACTACCATCCGTTGGCTGGTTTTTCAACTTACCCTCTAGTATTGGACGTGAAACTAGCAATGCTTGTATTGTTAGTATCATAGTTTCGATTCTAGCTTTGTTTTTAGGAGTCGTTTTTTTGGGGACTTCTTCAAACCTATTAGCTTGTCAAAGCTTCATTGTACTAAGTGTACCAAGTTCATTAAGTTGAATGATATTTACATTTTATCAAAAAGAAAAAAGATACGAGATTTCCGTACAGAATGCGGCGGCGGCAGTTCCCGGTGGTAATTGCGTTCGCCATGACTATAAGGAAGAGTCAGAGACAATCGTTGGAGAAGGTGAAATTGTATCGACCTAAACCTATTTCTCGCAAGGTCAGCTGTATGTGGCTCTTTTAAGAGTTAGATCATGGGCGGTATGAAGGTTCTAACAACCGACGAAGATGGAAAACAACAAAGAACAATGTGTACAAAGAAGTCATCATGAACATTAGATAATCAGTGATTTTAGATTGAAGTGTGTTTCATTGCAGACTCATTCATAAGACAACAATATATTAAAAACGTTAAATAACGTTTGATATAAATTTATGTCCTTTCAAAAATTAAATTCTACACAGTTAAAAAGCTATACGATATCCAAATTTAACAACTCCCAAATATTAATAAATAACAACAACCTTTAAAACAAAGTAAAAACGCCAAAACCCATATTAACATCATAAATTGACTAAAGGATAAGCTACAAAAATATAAGAACAAAACCATAAAAACACAAAACGACCTAAGAAACAAAAGACATTACAACAGTAAAAACTACACTTCAAAGTTATATCTTCAATAATTAAAGAAAAAGTTAAAAAACATTACGGTTTACAAATAACATAATTAATAAAAAATATTCTAAAAATTTAACGTAAACATCGAAATATAAAAAAATTACGCTCGTGCGTGCCAGAGACCACCACCTAGTAGCAAAATAAGAGAAAAGAGGAAAAAATATACTTTTGTGTGAATATGTATTTTCTTTTCGTATTATTACATAAAATATAAAAAAATTGGATAATGATCGACATGATACATGAAAAAATCAAATATTTAATGTCTACAATTGATAATTAACAATAATTATGGTTCATGTTGGGGGTAAATAAATTTTCCATGGCTCATGACAAAGAATATCTTACTCAAACAACCTAGGAACAACGTCAAGGGAAGTCATACTAGGGATAATCATAAATATGGATATCCACTAACAAGGACAACAAAAATATCGGTGAAGGAAATTTTTTATTCTTTTAGGTATATATGAAAGAGGTAATGGGAGAGGATTTAGGAAAATCTCTCATATATTCGAAATTCTCAGTATCTTCTGATTCTACAAGATATCTAGAGGGTATCCACGGAATATCTACATATCTCCATTGAGGATCTACTATAAATGAGGGGGGGGGGGGTCCTAAACCCTAGTTTCGACATCTAGACAAGAGAGAAAGCACCTACACATTCGACTAAGATAAAACGACTACAATCACCTTAGTTCCCTATCCTCTTTTATTATAATCCTTGTATGCTCCTATATTATCAATAAAGACCACTTACTATGATTGTTTACATTGCTTCGAGATTTACCCCAACAGTTTGGCGCTAGAGGGAGGTGGCTAAGCTAGAAACTACATGACGAAGAGCAGATCTAAGCAAACCTTCGAAGACGAAAATTCATCTGCACCATCACTAGCGGATCATCCATGAATGAGATCAATAACATATCCATCACAAACACAACTTAGCGTGCTCCCCAAGACCTTCGTGAGAAGAGTCATCTGCAAGAAGCTGGGCGAGAAGAAGATATGAGTTTTCCTTTCTTCAGGGGGGGGGGAACAAACAAATCGATTCTCCACAAAGACGTGTTGGTTATCACCCTATCCATCGCAAATAGCCTGATGAAGAGAATACTGATAGACGGTTGTAGCTCGGCAAACAAATTGTTCATGGGGACACTCTCTAAACTAGATCCAGAAGAAGACGTCGTGGTATGGAAAGCGACAACCCTAATTAAATTCACGCTTCCTATCTACGCGGGGGGATTATGCAGACTGTGGGAACCGAAATTCTCACTGTCAATGTTATGTGGTTCACAGACTCTCTGTTGCCAAAAATCAACAGATCAAGCAGTGAATACGAAAGTTAATGGATAAAGAATACGAAACTAAGCTGCAAGATAAGATCAAACAAAAAGCATGAGTAAAACGAATATGTGACCAGATTGCGAGATTCAGGTTAACGAGATTCGTATGGCGAAATTGAGATAATAGCGAAGTAAAGACGATACGAAACAGATTGCGAAGCGAGATATGTAAAATGACAGTAAAGTAACAGGATTCGTAATGAGAAACAATATGACCACGAAAAGAGAATCGTGGATCAAAACATGAACGGATACGAATAACAGCAATCAAAACACGCTGATAACGAAGAAAGTATAAGAGATCTTATTCGAATTCGTGGTCTGATTGTGCGCAACCAGTGTTAAGCCGTGGCCGCAAGAACTGTTGGCGATGATTACCTAGAACTACAGCGTAGACTCGTAACATAGTTGAGACGCAGCTCGCTAACGAAAACAAAGTAAGAACCCTAGTTTTTCTAAGTGTTTCGCGGTGACGAAAATTGTGTTGTATATCTCTCCTTCTCCTTCGCACCCTTTATATAGGTCTTCGTGGGCTTGACTCGTTATCTTTTTCGTCCTCGATTCGTGCATATCTTCTCGTGGAAATATTCCTTTTCCCCGATTCGCATATATCCTTTTCGAGATCCTTTCTTATCTTCTCGAAACTTAACATTTTCGCGAAACCTTGGCAAACCGTCATCGTAAATGGGCCGGTTCTCGCCCGAAATCGTAAGTGGAATGTTATCGCGATTTGGGCCCTTTCGGGCTGTTTCGCGACTAAGTGATTTTTACGATTCTTTTCGGAGAAACCTTTTCTCGTAAGACCAAGCGGTAATAGTTTCGTGGAACGATAAGACTGATCTTATAGTTTAGACTCTTCCGGTGTTTAAGTTAACCGTCGTCGTTTTACACGATCGATACGGATTCCACAAAATGTATGAATCCTTACGATTATCGTCACGATGGTTTGACAGAAACTCCAATCGAGACGAAACGAGAGACGATCAAGTGACGATTCGAAGAAAATGATGATCGGAAAGGACGTGGTTCAGCCACCGGATAATGGCTGAACGTTGTTCACGTTCTAGCGCCATATGGCGCCAAGACCGAGCCCTGGTCTTGGCGCCAATTGGCGCCAAGACAAACCTTCTGTCTTGGTTTCAATTGACGTCTAGATTGGCCTCTAGTTCAGTCTTCAATCGGTTCCAAGACTCGTTCGTAGGTTTGGCGTCAATCGGTGTTTAAACATTTATCTGAAGCGACGCGATTCTCTGATGCTTTCGATGGTTTCATATCGCCCCGGAATTTGTATCATGTGGCCTTGTGAGAGTTATCCGAAAGCCATTGATGCTAGTTCTAGCACTCGGATGCTCTAGTTTCTCCCAGATGGATAGACTTCTTTGAAAGATCGTCTAGACGACGGTAAGTCTAGATGACATAAGTCTAGACGACGTTAAGTATAGACGACAATGAGTTTAGATGACGGTAAGGTTAGACGATGTTAAGTCTAGACAACAGTAAGTCTAGTCATTGCTAAGTCTAGACGACGACGAGTCCAGACGTTGGTCGTGTTTCCGAGTAAGTTTGATTAAAGATGCGATCTTGGACGTTAATTTCGAGATGACTATTTTTGACACCAACGCAGACCCAAAAAATTCCTCATCGTTGATTGTGCGTCTACCTACAACGCAATACTGGACGACCCTGAATCCATGACATGAAAGCAATGTTGTCTATTTTGCATCAAACAACACTGCTTTTATGTCATTGATCAAGGGTTGTAAAGGAATTTCGAGGAGAGAAAGAAGAAGCACAATCATGTTACCAAATCACCATTAAAGGAGCCCCACGAAGTCGGGAGTGAAAAGGATCACCCCCCCCCCAAAGAAAACAAAAGAGCTTGAAGTCGAACAACTAGATGACTTGACCTTAGAAGAGGGAGTAGCTGAGAAGTATCTCAAGATCGGTTCTTGCCTGTCTCTAGAGATATCTCAAATGCTTATAGACTTCTTTAGGTCCAACTTCGATTGTTTCGCATAGACCCATGATGACATGCTTGGGATCGGCCCAGAGCTCATTGTGCACAAGTTACAAGTAGATCCTCACTACCCTTTAGTGAGGCAGAAGAGGAGGAAGTTCACACTCGAACGTGAAGAGATCATCAACGATGAAGTGCAGAATTTTCTCAATGCAAGATTCATAATGGAAGTATGACACCCAGATTGGCTGGCCAGCGTAGTGGTATTCCGGAAGAAGAACATGAAGTGGAGAGTCTACATAGACTTTAACGATCTCAACAAATCTTGTCTCAAGGATTCTTTCCGTTTGCCCCATATTGACAAGCTAGTCGATGCCACGACGGGGCACCAAGTGATGTGCTTTATAGACGCATTCATCGGTTATAACAAGATCTTGATGCATCCTAATGATAAGGGGAAAATAACTTTCATGCCCTCTCGGGGCATCTTTTACTATAAGGTAATGCTCTTTTAAAGAATGTGGATCAACTTACCAACACTTGGAAAAAATGATGTTCGATGGTCAAATAGATGCACTACAAGAAAACAGTCAATTTGCGAGAGAAATTTGCGAGAAAGACCAGCAGTCACAAATTTGCGACCAAATTGCGAGTGAACTGTAAGGAAATTTTTTTTTTCCGCAAATTTGCTTGGAAATATTTTACTCGCAGTGAATTGCGAGAAAAGCGTTTCACTCGCAAATTTGCGACTGGCTTGCTAGTATTCAGTGAGAGAGAACGTTTTACTCGCAAATTGGTCGCAAATTTTGCGACTAAATTGCGAGAGAACATTTCAATTGCAAATTTGCGAGGGATTTACAAGTAAAAAGTGAGAGAACGTTTTCCCTCGCAATGTGGTCGCAAATTTACGAAAATAAATGTTTGTTAACAAGAGTAACTAATATTTGCGAGGAAAATTTCCCTCGCAAATTCCTAGTAAATTCCTAGCAGTTTCCTAGCAAATCCGACTTTCGCAATTTCCAAGCAAATCACTAGCAAAAATTTTTCATATATACAACTCTCCACTCTCCCATCTCAATCACCAATTCACAAATCAAAATAAAAATAAAAACAAAACAAAAAAAATGTTTGGTTCGGAGCATGAAATTTTCGCCCTGCGAGGATGAATGTATAGGCATAGAGACCCAGATACCGGTGAAGTTACAAAAGAGTACCGTGATGGTTTGCGTAAATTCATCTACCAGACAACAAATAACCCCCTAGCGAAGGAGAACGGTAAAATCTTCTGCCCTTGTCAAAAATGTCGGAATGAAAGTATATCTCAATAGATAACATGAAGAGACATTTATTTAATAGAGGTTTCAACAAATTCGTTAACGTGAATGGAAAATTTGGGTGTTAAAGACGTAAACGCTAACAGAAGGTACAACAAATTCGAACCATTTGTACTCGCCTCGCAAGCGGAGCAAGTAACGTTCGTCCCATATCTACGAATAAGAGAAAGACGTGAGCGATTGCTTTCTATCATCCATGTAAGTCTAAGGGATCGAATAATCGGATCAGAAGACGACATTGTGTTGCAAGAAGATAGACCGCTAGAAGAGACGGTTCCTCCGATTGAATCCACTGAGGATGTCATACATGTTGACCCATCCGCAGGGGAGCTGGAGGATTTACAGTCAAACGACAATGACGACACTGTGATTGAATCAGACGACAATAATGATGATGACGAGGAAGAGGGATATAACGACGAAGATAGTTCCATTTATGTATCTGATAATAATGAGGATGGATATGATGATAATGAGGATGGGTCGGATGATTGATGTTAACATACTAACATATCTTGTATAATAAATAACTATTAATGAAGGAGTTTTTTATTATAAAGATTGAAAAATATTGAAAACAATTAATTTCAAATATGCGAACTTTGTTATAATAACGAAGAATAATATAATAAAATTATATAAAACATTTATTGTAATGATTCGCATCTTACCGAAAAACCTTAAGACCAAAGCTGTGTTTTTTTTAATTAATACGTATAATTTGCGAGTAAACTGCGAGTGATCCTCGCAATTTACTAGCAAAGTAACTTTAAACCCTAAACCCTAAACCCTAAACCCCAAAAGGATTATTTGTAATCCAAATAATGCAATCTTATTACATTTTCTTAACAATTTTAAAAAATATTATTACAATTTAACCGTTTACGTTTTTAAGTTTACGAAATGAACCAAACCTTTCTAATAGTTATACTTTTTTATGCGTGTTATACAATTTCAAATATACGAACTTTCTTATAGTAACGAAGCATATTATAATAAACTTAAAATATTTATTGTAATGATTTGGTCATTACCCAAAAACCTTAAGACCAAAATTGGATTTTTTTCTAATCAATTAAAAGATTTGTGAGTGATTTGCGAGGATCACTAGCAAATTTGCGAGTAAACTAGGACTGATCCTCGCAATTTACTCGCAAATTAACTCTAAACCATAAACCATAAACCATAAACCCCAAAAGGATTATTAGTAATCCAAATTATGTAATCTTATGACATTTTTTTAACATTTTTAAAAAATATTATTACAATTTAACCGTTTGCGTTTTTTAAATTTACGAAATGAACCAAACCTTCCTAATAGTTAAACTTTGTTATCCGTGATATAAAATTTCAAATATACGAACTTTGTTATAATAATGAATCATATTGTAATAAATTTAAAACATTTATTGTAATTATTTACTTCTTACCCAAAAATCTTAAGACCAAAACTGAGGTTTTTTATTATTAATTAAAAGATTTGCGAGGAGCACTCGCAAAATTTTGGCGCCAATTTGAAAATTTTTTGGTGGATTTTCCAAAATTTGTAAGGGAATTGCGAGTACTCGCAATTTCCTCTCAAATCCTTGGAAAAACGCAACGATTTGCGAGTGACTTGCTTGGAATTTGCGAGCGAATAAAACATATATATACCCCCTCCATTCTTCTCTCATTTCACACAAATGCACTATCTCTCTACAACCTAACTCTCTCACTACAACATCTCTCATTACTCTCCAACATTCTCCAACACACAAGGTTAGTATTTAAGTTTTTTTTAGTTATTTTGATAGTTATTATTTTAGTTAGGATATTAATTAGGATATTAATTAGGATACGTAAGAAATTTAGTTAGGTTATTTAAATGAGAATTAGATACAAAATTTCATATTTTAATTTTAAGAATATTAATGACATGATTAATTGGTAAATTTATATAAATTTAAATAAAAAATTTCTAAAATTACAAAAAGTTATTAAAAAAATATTTCAATTTTTTATTAACTGCAAAATATATATTTCAAAAATATAGATGGAGCCGAACTCCTATCAGACTTATCTACACCAGTCGCAGAGGTCTACGCCTGGTTCGAGTTCGGGACCAGTCCGAACTCATTCCCATCTACCGGATTTCCGCCGCATCCCAAGTCTTCACATCAGGCCCCACCGTATCTGATTGCCACCAGTGCCGCCGATTACGCTCGACGTTCTACTACGGAGTCCGGGTCAGGCTTCTTTGCCTCTTTTACACCCCGAGCGGCCTACCGGGACACTTTGGTAAGTCCAAATTATTTTTTTTAATTTTGATTTTATTTTAATATCTATGTTTTGCACTAATGATTTAATTTTTTTAGGTTAGACGACGACGACTATGTCACTAAAACAATTCGGAAGATTTTCGAGCGGCAATACACTTCGCCCTACACTAGCTGGAACAAGACTCCGCGAGCCACTGTCGATGAGTGGTTCATCTCTTTTGCGGTAAATTTTTTTAAAATTTCATTTTTCCTACTTAAAAGTAATTATTTTTATCTATTATTTTTTTTAATTTCGGCAAACATACAATTGGGATTACTCGCAGACGGAGATGGTCCGGGATGAGTTTGAGAAAAAAGCAAAGCGGGGCTCCCGGATCGAGTCGGCCGCTAGAAGTCGAAGTGGAAGAAAAACCCCGACCAGGCAAAGCTCGGGTGGATGGACCCGAATGTTTGGGTCGGCCTAGTCGCGCATTGGACAGCGGAAACACACAAGGCGAAGAGCGGCCGCTATATTACGGCCCGGAAGAATCCGAAGCCTCAACAGAATGATGCGACCCACCGGGCCGGGCAACATTCATTCAGGGCGAAAGACCGAAAAATTGTAAGTTAATTTTTTAATTATTAATTAGTATATAAATTATTAAATTTCTTACAGTAGTTAAATTGCTGAATTTGAAAAAATAAAGCCGACACTACGCACTCCAAGACAGTCGATTTACTAGCTGTTCTACAAGAGACGAAGCAGAGGACCGACCACACTTGGATAGATGCGAAGTCTGAGCGCCTCTACAACGGGTCACCACGCGGATTGATGCAACCGAGATAAAGATGTCGATGGAGAACCCATATAGCTCGGTACAATCCAGGGTCTGTCGTAGTTCGAGAAGAACTGCATTTTCACCCAGGTTAGTAGTCATATAGTATTTAATAAAAAATAATAAGAATAATTTTAAAAATTTTAAAATTTCTTTATTTATTATATTTTTATAGCTCGCTCCCTGGTTGAAAGGCTGGATCTTTGGTGTTGGTTCGCTGCAGTCAGAGGCGTCCTCAGCTGCGTCCGGTGTTCAGCGTCCTATCCGCGGCACCCAGTCCGAGCTTCAGGCGGAGCTGCAACATACTAAGTCTTTGTTAGGGGCGACGCAGTCTAAGTTAACCTTCGTCAAACAGAAGGTTGAATCATATTCTGTGCTGTTCGATTTTATGGCGAAATCGAACCCTGAGTTCGCAACCTTCTATGCCCGGACGCAGCAGCAGTAGGCGCAGTGAGAACAACAACAACATCAACATCAGCAGGCGCAGTGGGAACAACATCAGCAGCAACATCAGCAGGCGTAGTGGGAACAACACCAGCAGTAGCCGCAAAACCAAAATTAGATTTAGGGTTTATTTTATTTTTGTTTTGTAAACATTTAAAAATATTTAAAATATTTAAAATGCTTTTTAATTTTATTTTAAAAATGTTTTGAATATTTTAAATTTTAAAAATTTAATTATTTTCATACTTATTTATTTTTAAAAAATTTTAATATTTGCTTGGAAATTGCATGTAGACCCTCGCAAATTCCAAGCAAAATTTTGCTAGGAATTTTCGAGAGACTACTCGCAAATTCCTAGCA
The DNA here is from genome assembly GCA_900406275.1 of Anastatica hierochuntica. Lineage (NCBI taxonomy): Eukaryota > Viridiplantae > Streptophyta > Magnoliopsida > Brassicales > Brassicaceae > Anastatica > Anastatica hierochuntica. The sequence continues at coordinate 18,050 of OVAN01001888.1, read as the reverse complement.
AAATTTTTCTAGGAAATTGGTCTCTCGCAATTTCCTAGAAAAATTTTGCTAGTGTTTTGTTATCGCAGTTCACTCGCAACTCGCAAAATTGCGAGGAACTAGCGAGTATATATGGTACTCACAAATTTGCAAGTAATCTTCGAGTAAAAATTATTTGCGAGAAACATATTGCGACGGGATGGTTTCACTCGCAAATTCCTCGCAAATTAGTCTTTTTCTTGTAGTGACAAGACTATGGAGATCTACATTGATGACATGCTAGTCAAATCTCTGGAAGCCGAGGACCACATCGTAGACCTTCAGCAAGCATTCTCTACCCTACGAAGTACGACATCAAGCTCATCCCCAACAAATGCTCCTTCAGGGTCAGATCTAGAAAATTCCTTGGTTACATTGTAACATACCAAGGGATATAAGCTAACCCTAAGAAGATAAGGGCTATATGTGCTATACCTTCTCCATGAAACCTTGAGAAGGTCCAGAAACTAACCGGGAGAATGGCAGCCCTGAGCAGATTCCTTACATGGCTCTCAGATAAATTAAAAGCCTTCTTCGAGGCGTTGAAGAAGGCCACAAATTTCATATGGGATGCAATGTGCGAAGCAACACGAGTTTCCCGAAAAGAATACCTCACCACGCCACCGTCGCTGTCGAAGACTCTAGACGAAGAAGCATTGTTATTATACATGGTCGTGTCTAAGGACGCTGTTAGCGAGGTGCTGGTCAGAGAAGAAAGAAGTAAATAGAACCTGGTGTACTACATTAGTAAGTCCTTGCTAGATGCTGAGACAAGGTACAATTATCTGGATAAATTTGCTTTGGCGGTGATCGTAGCGACTAAAGCTTCGACCATATTTCTAAGCGCATCCAGTGGTAGTAATAATGTTGTTGTCCATCAAGGCAGTGCTTCATCGATTCATACTGTCAGGGAAGTTAGCCACGTGGACAATCGAGCTGGGGGAATACGATGACAGATTCAGACCCCTAGCGTTATCAAGTCACAAGTTCTTGCAGATTTTGTTGCCGAGTTTGCACCCACCATGGAGTCATCAATACAAGAGGAGATCGAGCGTCACAAAGACGACTTTGGAAAGAAAGGATGGAAGTTCTTCGTCGACGTCACCAACAACGTGAGGGAAGCATGATTAGGAATAGCCCTGGTTTCTCCTAGTGGCAACATGGCGTCCATGGCAGCTCGATGCACCTTCAGAGCCACGAATAATGAAGTGGAGTACGAGTCTCTTATCGTCGGATTAACTCTGGCCAAGGATGTCGGAGTGAGTAACCTTCAAGTATTCATTGATTCATTGCTTATCATTAATCAGATCCTAGGAGATTATCATATCAAGAATGTCAGCATGATTCGGTACCTCAGCATCGTCAAAGACTTGATTTCCTCGTTCTGACGCTGCGATTTCTCACAAATACCCCGGGATCAGAACTCGCATACTAATGCCTTGGCAAGTTTGGGTTCCGCCTTGGAAACTTAGAAGGAACTCAACATCCCTATGTTAGTACTGTAGTGGCCCACGACAAGAGAAGATCCCTCAAAGCTCAAATATTGGTGGTCTAAGAGGAGCGGAATTGGATGACCCCCATCATTGATTATTTATAGAACAACACGCTACCCGACATACATGATGAGTGCAGATGAATAATGAGGTTGGTTGCGTGATGTTGTTTGATCTGTGGTAAGTTGTACATAAGTTCGTTCTCTGGTCCGTACTTACGGTGCATCACGCCGTAGGACACGAACCTCGTCCCAAGAGCTACATGGAGGAGAATGTAGAGCTCACTTTGAGGGAAGAAGCCTAGCTTAAAGGCAAGGAGATCAGGATATTAGTGGCCCACGATGTCAAGTGACGCAACTCGGATGGCCCGATATTGCAAGAAGTGTCAAGAGCATGTGCAAGCTTCCAAAATTACCTCTGAAGACTATGAAGTCCATCACCTCGTCGTGGCCATTTCGGAAGTAGTGCATGGACATCGTGAGAAATCACCCGAAGCACCATCACATAAAATCTTTTTGCTGGTAGTCATCGATTACTTCTCCAAGTGGGTCGAAGCCGAAGCCTTAAGCAAGATCACCGAAGAACAAATCAAAAGGTTTATATGGAGAAATATTATCACCAGGTTTGGAGCTCCCCACGAGATTGTCACTAACAACGACCCCCAGTTCGCCAGTAATGAATTCAAAAAATTTGTCTCCAACTAAGGCATAAAGCTCATCTTCACCACGCCAAAATATCCTCAATCCAACGAGTAGACCGAGTCCACTGACAAAACATTAATCAACATCTTGAAGCGCCGACTAGATGAGGCAAAATAAAACTGGGTTGAGGAGTTACCATGGGTATTGTGGGCCTATAAGACCACGACAAAGAATACCATCGGCGAAACACCCTTCATGCTGGTTTACGGGATGGAAGTAGTTGCTCCTTTGTAGATATGTGTAAAGATCATCGATACCGAGCACCTGGGAGATGCGAAAAAATAATGAGTTGGTCGCGCTGGATCTTGACCTTCTAGACAAGAAAAGGAAACCTGCTCAACTTCGTAATTGGTGTAATAAACCAGAAGCTATAACTGCAAGGTGAGAATGCAGACATTCCAATTAAGAGATTGAGTTCTACACAAGACCTTCGACAATACCCACGACAAAGAAGCCGAGGAACTTACACATGGTTGGGCAGTGCCTTAAAAGGTGATTGAAGTACAAAGGTCCAAAGCTTACAAACTTCAAAATGTGTACAGAAAGAATCAACCAAACAATTGGAATTCGATGTACCTCAAAACCTGCAACTTTTGACAAAACCCGTGAGGTTATTCTCATCGTTTCCATGATTCATTTTTCCTTTCAAATTATTGATCTACTCTACGTATGCCCAATAAAGTGTTTCTAAGTTCAATCAGAAACATCAGCCAATGTGCCGCAGTCTTCATGAAAATTTCGACAATAGATACTACCCCAAGTGAGAAAAATCCAATACAAGGCAAAAAGAGGCTTTCCATGAGGGAGCAAAGTGTTTCCTTGTTTTAATATCCAAAAAAAAGTTTGAATGCTTAAAAAACGCAACAAAAAACAGACAAACGTGGATAAGTGTGGTAGCTCATCACTAGTATGCTCCAAAAACCCTACTTACCCATACGTGGGAAGTGGAAGATTTGGAACACAGCTATCCCCGTAACCACACCAAGTACAAACACTGAGAATGACCCTCCATGAAGGAAAGAGTGTAGCAAACGCTAAGAGTGACCCTCCATGAGGGGCAGAGTGCAACAAAACAAACGCTAAGAGTGGCCCTCCATGAGGGGACAGAGTGCAGCAGAACACAAAAAAGCGCTGAGAGTAGCCCTCCATGAGGGGCATAGTGCAATAAGAAAATAATAGAAAAAAAATGATTGCGGTCATATCAATCTTCTAAAATTCGGCAAAGTGACTCCGGTCATGAATCTCCCTCGATGAACCTTGGTCAAAGACCGAGGAAAATCTTCTACAATAACTCTGGTCATGAATCTCCTTTGACAAACTTTGGCCATGGGCCAAAGAAAATCCTCTGCGATTCTAAAAAAATGACTCTGATCATATCGAGACCACCTTTAGTCGCACACCAAGGAAGTTGACTCCGATCAAAAGACTAACTTCGATCAAAAGACTAACTCCGGTCAAAAATATGACTTCGGTCAAAAGTATGACCAGACTCCAGTCAGTGATTGACTCTAGTCACGAGTTAAGGAAGATTTTAAATTTTTCTTAAAGGGACAAACCCTTGGCCATGCAACAAGGAAGAAATTCTACTAATGATTGTTTTTAGTTACCAGGGATGTTTCCCCATTTCTACCTTTGTCCCCTATCCTTCCCCTTGCTACATGACCCGCCCTACCGTAATCTACAATTGTGCAAGGAGATTCCCAGATCACGACCCCATGTGCTAGGTTGAGATTCTCAGCAAGATCATGAACTCCCTTGATCGCAATTCCGATGAGAATTGTTTGATCCACAACAACCTGATCCATCAGAAGGATATCATCCAAGAAAATTGGTAGTGGCAACCCTCGAAGCGCTGCTATGCACATAACAGTCTTCCTCTACTCCAGCGCAAACCTCCAGGAGCTTGTCTGCTGCAAGTATCCCTCCCTCATAAGGGACCAGCACGCCACCACCTTGGCAGCATGAATGGCCAACTCCATCTCCTCGGGATGGGTGGATATTTGATATGTGCATATTTTACATGCTATTAGACTTATATTTTCTAGGTTTTTAATTCATCTTCTTACATATTTGTACATAGTTTCATCATATTTGATTTGTTTGCATTAATAGGTGTTCTAGAGTCCATTTGCATAGGTTTGGGTAGTTTGCATTGCATTTAGTATGCTTTATGTGTTTTTAGGTGATAATAGAGTATGAAGCTAAGGAATGCATTTGAGACTTGGATAGGATGCAATTAGAGGGAATGAAAGTGCAAAGTTAACCCCAACATCCCAAAGATTAGATCATATGGATTCATTCCACTAATTGTATCAATCTCATCTTCAGGAATAAGATAGGAAATTGAATTAGCTTTGTTTTGGCGCTAGTTTGAGGTCATTTCGATAAGCGGTTCAAAATATATGGTCAATTTAGTGAAGACATGTCAATATGTTACGAGGCCGCCGAGCCACTCTTCAAGAACCGCCGAGCTGCGCATGCTCGGTGGATTTTCATAGTGAAACCTCCAAGCTGTGACGCCGACCTACACCGACCTGCGCAGACATGTGGTTTCATGTGCAAATTTTAGGCCTACAAATACTCATTGTTAGCCTCTTAGAACCGTAAGATACCTAAGCCATGTTCTCTCTTAGATTTTAAAATACTTTTAGTTGTTTTTAGTGGTTTTTGGATTCAAATCAAGTTTGTAAACACTTTGTTGTGGATTTTTCTATTTCTTTAATACATTTCATGTCTCTTTGATTATTGTTTATTCCCTTGTTCTTTATTTGCTCTTAAATTTTACAAAATTTGGATCTTTTTTTGCATTTCTAATAGTTTTTTTTTGCTAGTAATAATCCTTTTGAGATCATTTCACAAAAACAACATCTAATTGTGACAAATATATTTGCCACTACTACCATGAGAAAATAAGTCATGAACTTCCAATCTTTAAAAGCATCTTGGAGCATGTAAGGAAGGTAAAGTATGGCTAGATGGTCAAGCTCGTGTTCAGCTTGTCATTTCTGAAGAAGGTTTAAAGGTTGTAAAAGTGTCTGAAGCTATTTTCAGAGAAACATCTAATGAACTGCTTGTGTTAGAAGAGTTACTGTAGCTTTTATTGAGTGTGTAACATGGAGAAACTTTTGTAAGAAAGTTATGATATTCTATTCTTGTTTATTTCTATATGAAACTTTCTGTTTATTTCGTATAAGTTTATTTAATTGTGCATTCACATATATTTTTCTATGTCTATACATGAAAATAAACATGTACAAGCTTCACTCAAGGAGGACATCAACAAAAAAAACTTTATATAATTGTATGTGAAAAGAAGGCAACTCTGAAGATTGGTTTTTGCTAACAAACAAGGGGTTTCACTTACCACTGATACTTATACTGCTTAACCAACAAGTAATGCATATTGTTTCCTTTTTATTTGTTACATATGATAATCTGTAAGTGATATAGAATCTTAATTGTTTCATGTTTTATTTGAAGGTGCAAGTTACATGTTTATCACTGCACATTATGTAGACTCTTATTGGCACCAAAAAAAAGTTAGTATTAGGGTTCAAATTCATAAAAAATCACAAAAGTCGGATAATTTATAATATACTTATTGACTGTCTTGCTGAATAGTGTATAGATAAGATAATTTTTGTGATTTTAGATAATGGAACAACGAATAGTAATGCTTTCAAAACATTTCATATTTAGTAATCATAAGTCTCTAGTGATTCATTGGTTTTATGAAGATAATTTATGCACATGAGATGCTTCAACCACATTATCAATCTGATTGTGAAATATGGATTACATGAACATGATAGCAATGTGGTTGTCATTCGTAATGTAACATATGTTAGGTCTTCTGAAAATATATTGAAATCATTTAAGTTATGGTATATTATGGTAAGATGTTCATGAGTAGTTTTTCACTAGATATTATAACAATATGAAATTCGACTTACTTAGTGCTCAAAAGGGCTCTTAAGTTTAAGTTAACATTTGATAGAATGGAGGCAGAAAATAAACAATACAATAAGTATTTTCTTAGAGGTTGAGAATGACCTTCTGAATTTGATGATTGAATGCAGTAAGAAAGATTATCTAAGTTTCTGGGAATCTTTTATAACTCAGCATTGGTTGTGTATGCTTTTATGTCTCTCAACTCACATAAGAGCTATGATGAGATAGTGACTATAACCACTAATATGAGGTCACTGAGTATGAGTAATTCTAAATTGAAGAAGAAAGCTAAGTAGATGTTGGTTAAGTTTTAGAAGTACCGGGAGGGCTTGAAGAATATCAATAAGATGTTGACAATAACCATTGTATTTGATCTAAGGAAAAAGATGCAATTTGGCAAGAAGTGCTTTGAAGAATTATGTGGGAAAGATACTACAAAGGCTAAGGGATCGTATGCCTTAGTGATCTCTATCTTATAAAGTTTGTTTAAGGAGTAAAATGGAAGAAATTAGAAGATTCAAATTCAATTGTTCAAACATCACAATCTTAATTTACTCAATCATCCTAGTTCACTCAATAATAGTCTATGAAGTTGGTGGATGATGAAGCAGACTACCAGAGGATTGATCATTGTACAATCATATGTTGAATGATATTGGGGTTGAAGACACCAGAGATGAGCTGGATACAATCTCAAGGAAGGTGTTGAGAATCCTCAGATGCTGTTTGGAATTGAGTATGATGTTCTCTCATGGTGGAGAGTCAACATCGCAAAGTTTTTTTTTGTAATATCGGAGAATTCTAAAGATTTCTTTGCTATGCAAATCTCCTCAATTGCATCTGAAAGTGTTTTTAGCACTAGTTGATTGATAATAGACCCATATAACAGGTATTCAAGCCACTATATGGTTGAAATTTAATGTTCACAAAGCAATGGATGCAACAAGACATCATGTTTGAATCAAAGGTGCTTACAAATTTAGAAAGACTTCAACACTGAGTTTGAAGAGCGTCTTGAAAAAGATACATTCTCATCTCTTAGCCTTGAAGTCTTATGTTTGTTTTATGACATTGTAATTTATAATAGATTTTATTTTGAATTTTGCAGAGTTAAAAACTCTAATGATACAAAGGTGCTTAGTTCAGTTTGATTCACTAGCCTCAAATAAAAGGTAGTAAAATACTAATCGGTTTTGACTTTCATGTTTTTTCACATTAAATAGTTTTAACATTTCAGTTTGTCATGTAGCTTTAGCTATGAATTGACTTGTTATTCAATGTCACATGTACTTAGAGTATGCTAATTTGGAACTCGAAAGCGTCTCTCTTGTCACTAGTATCTACTATCTTTGACTCTTTATCTTAATTTGTGTTATGATATTATGTTTAAGTTAGAGCTTGTATGAAATGTAAAGTATGAATTTGATCTGCAACCTGGATTTTTAACATTGTTTCTTGATTAAGCATGTATGAATGAACTATGAATGTTTCTTTGTGAAATTCTAATTTGTAAGTTTTGTTTCAAATTCAATATGAGATTTATTAGTCCTGTTTTGTATTGATTAATTTGGTTATATCAATTACATAATGGGTATTTCGGTTTGAACTTACCCGATAAATCGGAAGTATTCGATAAAACCCAAAATAACTGGTCTTGAATACCAGATTTTATCTCACCGAATCCTACTAATCTCTAATCGATATGATCCTGAATTTTTCATATATATGAATGTGACTTAGACTCTTGACTCTGAAAAACCTGAAAACCTGAAAAATCTGATCTGAATCCGAATGATACGATCCTAAGGTTGATAACGAGCAAGCAAATGAGGAAACAATATGAATATAATTTTGGTTGTATCCAGAAGGATTGAAAATGCTCATATTTCAGAGTCAAAAACTCATGTTCTAGCAGTGGCTTTACAACACTCTTTACTATAAATAAGTTTGCATTGTTAGGTTTTCTTTCTCATGCTTAATGTTTATGATTTTATTTTGGTGATGTGTCAAAGAGAAGGATCAATGAATGTCTACATCAATGTAGAGGTAGAGCCTCTTGTTATTGAGCATCTTGTAAACAGATCTATCGTAGTATAAGGAGAGTTTATATTTAAATTTGGTTTTGCTTGTTTACATCGAGATTTCTTGGGGGTTCCAATCGATGAACTCTATCAATTGGTGTGTTCTGATGTGATCGAGCTTAGTGATGGAGTTTACAGATGATTTGTGCAGTCAAAAATGGGTGGAATTGATATATCGAGTTTAGTACCAAACAAGGTGGTTGATCAGAGCTTACCATCATTGGATCTAAAACAAAGCTTGTCGGATGGGAGATATGATTTTATTGAGGAAGAATTGCAACATATCTTACAAAGATTAAACAAATTTGACGTAGGTTCCATTCCTAAAAACCAAGGCTTGAAAGCATGTAAGAGTTAATGATTTCTATTTTCATAGTGGTGGAGTTGACCTTGCATGAAATTGGTGAATAAACTTTTTGTTCTTGAAAAGTATTTGGGGGAGGAGAAACTGAATATTTTCCACAATTTAATAGTAGGAGAAGATGGGTCGTGGTTTCATTACCATCGCTTGATGTTGGCTTTTGATACTTAGGATCATATTAAGAAGAGTTTGTTGTTGCGATTTGGGAACATAGATGATCTTGAGAGGATCAAGATCTGCGATGTGAATAAACGAGAGCTGCAGAAACTCGCAAAATATCTGCAACATAGCCGAATGGGTACAACATGTTCGTTGGAGAAAACTGGAGTAACAATGAATCATTTTAGGAGAAACAATAAATTGCAGAATCTAATGTTGTTCAAGAGTTAGTAATGTTCATGACAACATCAGTTCAAGTTGAAACAAATTATTGTGAGGAGATTAAATCAAAATGAATCACGAAGAAGAAGCAAAATCACACCCAAAGAAAGAGAAAGCGATTCAAAATCAGATACAAGTAACACATGTGGAAAAAAGGGGTAAGAAAGTTGCATACTTAGTGTTTGATAGTTTCCCTCTTAGAGTTTAGAATAAGAAGAAGAATGGGAAGTACACTAAGTATTGGAGATTCAGATTAAACCAATGGGAAAACACAAAGTCAGATTGTGATATGCCCAAAAATTGATTGCTCGAAGGAATGCAAAATACAAACGTGGAAAAGTATGTGTAAATGATACAAGTCTTGTTGGTCGTGTGAGTTTTCACACATCTAAGAAGTTATGGATACATGTCTCATGTGTAAAACACAAGTGGAGGTTTAAGACTCTATATGTAATCTCTGATTTTGTGTTTCTTGTTGACCCATTTTTAGTTGGTACACAAGATGTTGCTATGAGATAGTTTCATAGTTGAGTGCAATAACATAAGATATGTGCGAAGAAAGTTGGTCTCGAAGGAAACACATCTCTACATTACAGATAGTTTGTGTACTACATGAGTTTGATATAAAACTTTGAATAGTGTATTCACAGAGATAAACATGAATTGGTGGTATAAATTCAGACACAACACTAAGAATCAATAACATGGGTTACATGATTCCCTTGAGCATATCCACGAGCATGATTTCTTGTTATTACAAAACAAAATTTTTAGAGAAATTGTTGTTAGTTGATCGAGTGCCATACTCATGGAAAAACAAAATCAAGACAAAAGAGGAGCCCATAGTTGTGAAGTGGAAAAGATGTAAATTACTTTACATTATTTACGTCTTGATTATGGGAAACAAAAGATATACGGAACAACACTTATTCTGAAACCAAAGTCATACATGTTCCTGTGTGGTTGTGGCATAAATGGAAATCGAAGTTCCTACAATCACTTTCAATACATATGGAAAGATGGAAGCAATATTTGTATGGCATTCAAATTGCAATTGTGGTTGTGTACAAGTCAGAGAAAAGACATGTAGATTTCTATTCTCTGATATGGAATGATGAGTCATATACCTAACAACGAGAAGGCTTTCTATAGTGTAGCTTTCAAGTCAGATTTTGGAACATATACGAAAATGCAGGTTCGTACACACTAGTCAAGACTTGTAAAGGTGCACAAGGCAATATCTTAGTGGAAACATTGTTGTCTTTAAGTTACAAGGATGTGTAAAATTCTATGAAGCATCTCTTCATTTTTCTGTTTGATATTAGTGGGAATATTGGCTTGATACAAGATGCACATTCTTTCTAGAGGCAAGCAAACATGTAAAGTTGCAGGCATTTCATTACCTTCAACTGTTGCACATGGCCAATATTATGTTCGACCTAGAGTATGGATTCCTTGAATGACTTTTTGGACTATCAGTAGACAATAGAGGTAACAACAATAAGGCTGAGATTATGAGACTCCAACATATATTAAAACTGCTTGGAAAATTGAGGATGAAACTCTTAGTAAGAGGGCCAAAACAAAGTATCGTTGTTGATGTGGAATTTCAAGTGAAACACAAATAGAGTTACAATCTTCTACAACCAGATTTTAAGTTAGAAACAAATGTAGACAGTGAGACGATCACCGTTGGTGCTACAACTTATTGGGATAACAACACGGAATGGTCTTTTGCGTTGATTTATGCTTATTCAGCTTGTGAGCAGTTTTGATATCAAAAGACGAATAATATATCAAGCTATCTTGTTGATTTAACAACAAGTAAAGAGTTGTGTGTGAAGCTACAAATGTTTTATACCCAACAAGACATGCGACATAAGGTTGCTACCAGTTGAGTAGTAGGAGGGCGACATACAAATTTCAGTGTGTACAAAATTAGGAGCAAATTCTTCTCCATTTGGCACCGTTGGAGAAGCAAGATCGACAACCATGATGCTTTAAAAATGCTAGATCAGTGTGAGTTGTTTTTTACCTTTTCACGCTTGAAGATAAGCATTATTTTAAAGAGACGGGTATTGATTCGATACTAAGAAGGATCATGAGCTAGCAAATGAGGAAAAAATATGAAGAGAGCTTCAGTATTATCTAAGAAGTTTGAAATGCTCATATTTCAGATTGAAAACTTATGTTCTAGCAGATGTTTTAAAGCATTCTTTACTATAAATAAGCTTGCATTGTTAGGTTTCCTCTTTCATGCTAATGTTTATGATTCTCTTTTGGTGATGTGCCAAATAGAATGATCAATGTTGATCCATGCTTGAGGAATTTCTACATCAGGTCTGTTCTTTTGGTTGTCGCTGAGACGGCGTCTGGCGACCGACAATTATAGAAGAGATGAACTAATAACGAGACCGGTTTCTATTTTTTTAATGAAACTGGTGTCTTTAAAAGTAAACGCCGACCCATTTCCTCCGTCTTTTTTCACCGCTGATTTTTGTAGCGTCATGAATACATCAAAGTTTTATGTCGCTGGTATTATTATTTCTCCATTTTAGCAACAGTGGAATGAAAGGATAAGCGATCATAAAGTGTATTTTTTAGTCGCTGACGCTGCGTCAGCGTTAACAAAAAGAACAGGCCCATCAATGTTGGTGTAAAGCCTCTTATTATTGAACATCCTGTAAATAGATCCATCTTGTAAAGAGAAGGATCATGTTGATCCATACACGAGGTGAGTTTATATTTACATTTGATTTTGCTTGTTTACATTGAAAGTGTTTGGAGTTCTGACAGGTGAACTCTATCCGGAATGGATACCCAAATATTTTGCCCTACTTTTCTTCTATGTTTTTCGGTAGAAACTCTTATTCTACCTTTTCAAGCAAGTTTTTATTTTTGTTATGTCTTCTTTCATATATTGAAGTTCCGGCTATTTTCGTAAAATATAAACTGTCAGGGGATTGATTTAGAATATATACCAAATTATTCGGCAGAAGAGAAGAAACACACAGGAAAAAGAAGTCGGGAAGATTTGGAAGACAAACACTGAAGCGGTTGGAAGAACGATGATGAAACTGTTCGACGCGCACTGTCACCTTCAAGACCCGAGGATTATCTGCAAAGCCCCTCAGCTCATCTCCTCCGCTTTATCTTCCGGCGTCTCTGCCTTTGCTGTCAATGGAGTCTCCGAGGTTTGATTTCGACAGAGAAGAATGCAAAATCGATAAGCTTTTGCACAAGAGAGCTTGATTTGAAAATGGGTTTCGTTCGATTTTGTATAGAAAGATTGGGATTTGGTCAAAGAGATGGGCGCGAAATACCCTTGTGTTGTTCCCTGCTTTGGGATCCATCCATGGTACAAATTGTATTTTATACAATTACTGCTAAAAGTTTCAAACTTTAAATCTCTTTGGGCTCAGGTATGTTGCAGAGAGGAGTCCTCAATGGTTTGAGACTTTGAAGAGTTTGTTTGAGACCACTCCTACTGCTGCTATTGGAGAAGTCTTGTCTCTTGTCCCTTTTTCATTACTCTCATCACATTTTTGTAGAATTCATGTTCTCTTTGTTGGTTGAAACTGTTTTTTTTGTTTTGTTTACAGATTGGTTTGGACAAAGGATCTAAGGGAAGGGAGATTGATTTCTCAGACCAGGTTTTGGATTTGGGAAACACAAAGACTTTTCTGCTTTAATGGTTTGTGTTCCTTTTTTTAAGTTATGACTTTTGATGCTAAGAGACAGTTTTTCTTTTAAAAATTCAGGTTGGAGTGTTTCGTCAACAGCTCGAGCTTGCAAAGGAACTTAATAAACCCGCATCAGTTCACTGCGTCCGTGCATTCGGGGATTTACTCGAGATATTAAAGTATGATCTTTTGCTTCCTGTTGCGCGTATCGAAGCAAAAATTATGTCAATTGTCTCTTTATAGTTTATAGTGTGTTCTTATGTAATGTGATGCAATATGGTATGCAGATCTGTGGGGCCTTTTCCTTCTGGAGTCATTCTTCACTCGTATTTGGGTTCTGCTGAGATGGTTCCTGAATTTGCTAAGCTCGGGGCATATTTCTCCTTCTCCGGTTTTCTTATGTCTATGAGTGAGAAAAAAGCCAAGAAGATGTTAAAAGCGGTAAGATTTCCATATTTCTCTACGCCAAACTGCACGCTTAGGTGGAGTGGAATCTTGATTTCAGTTTTTAGTAGGTTCCATCTGATAGGATCTTATTGGAAACCGATTCACCAGATGCATTACCAAAGGCAGAGTCAAACTCTCTTTACTTTGTAGAAGGAGATCCTTCTCTACTCGAAGAAGGCAATGATATGTCGAATGACTCGATCAAGTTGCCAAAGGAAACACTTAATCACCCGGCTAATATTCATACCGTATGCTGTTGTTTTATGGCTGCTTAATCAAATTTTCTTTTCTCATAGAACCATGGAAAATTAAAGACCCTAATCAATTACGGTCACAGATACTTGGCTATGTAGCACTGTTGTTGGACACGAAGAACGAAGAACTCGCGGAGCTAAGCTATACAAATGCTGTTCGGTTATTCTCTTACGCAGGTTCGAAGTTGCTTTCCTGAGAGAGGTAAGTGAGTTTGTCTCTTCACATCTAATGTCTAGCTCCTGAAACAGATTTTGTTTGATAAAACATAGAATGTATTTTCGTGTCTTTAGGTGTTGGTGATGTCTCTGGTCACGTTCAAAACCATCGAACAACAGCACATGTAACATAAGTTCTTATAAGACAGTTTAGGTGTATCTGTCATCACTGTGTTCCGAGTCTTTGAAATTGGACGTATTAATCGATTATTGTACCAGTGTTACAGAATCATACTAGTTCTTTGTATAAATATTAAGATTTCTTTGTGTCTAATTGTTGGAAAAAGACAAGGCCTTTTATAATTGGTTTTGAACCAAAAATAGATGAAACTGAAACTGTGTACTCTGTTTCTCTGTTTTCTTGCATTGTTGAAGAACAAATGAAACAGAGTACTCTGTTTCTTGTAAACTAAGATAACTCACAAGTATCTTTCTTGAGAGTTGAATGACTGACAAAGAAAAAAGTCCGATTTAGATAGGAAGAACAACGAGAACTGGTAAGATTTTCTCAGTCTCTTCTGTCCAAAATTGTTATTCATCATTCTCATTTGACCCACTTTTACTCAGCGCTTTGAAGGATTCGAAGTCTGCACCATCTTGTCCTGATGATTCATATCTACGGAAAGGGTATTCATTTTCATCTTTACAAAGTAAGTTTGTTTCGAATTCTTCATAAAAATAAACCCAGAGTCTTGTACCCTAATCTTCCTAGTTTTTTTGGGGATTTTAAAAGCAAATGTTAACAAGAAGACCTGCGAAAGTGAGCTTATTACTTAAGAGCTGTGTTGAATCTTATTAGATGTAGAAGCTAAACCACAAACCTTTGAGTTCGTTGCTCGATTCAGCGGCGATCTCACAGGGTTTTCTGAAATAATCAAATGGGATTTTACAGAGCTGTTTGATGTTTTCTTGGAGAGCCACAGATACTTGAGTGAATATTAGAAGATGGAAGCTTTAAAGTTCTAAAATGCAAGACTCTCTAAACAAGAATACGAGCAAGCCTAAAAAAAATCAAAGGCTTCCTCAAAGGATTGTTGTCTAGGTTTTGCTGTTTCTCAGCTTCAGATACAAGTCACCAGTGGCTAGAGAGAGAAAGGGTACAGAAGATAAAGTAGATGAAGAAGAAGATGAAATTAGAGGTATCCAGCGATGAGGATGAGATGGAGAAGATGAGTAATAAGCTATTAGAGCTTGAGATTGAGAATCATGAATGTATTCTTCATCGTTGGAAGAAGACAAAGAAGAAGAAGATAAGTATATGGAAAGAAATGAAGAGGAAATTTGGTGGCTTGACTTCTTCTTCTTCATTTGATGCTTGATCCAGTAATGTTAAGAAGAAGAACAAGAAAAGATTCATCACCACAAAAGATTTTGTTACAGTTTCAGTTTTTCCATATTTTGATTAACGATAAGAGAAACAAAAACATAAAGCTACAACAAAACAGATTTCTCTATGTCTTCCACATGGTATTTAGTTCTTACTTAAAGAACAATATTCCTTGTGTCATACGTCAACGAGAGTTGGTTTTTCTTAAAGTACCTCTCTCTGTGTGTTCAATCTGATTTACAATCTGTAAAAATCGATCGTCCAAGTAACAAATCATCTGTTCCCCACAGATAATCTCAACGGCGTCCTATCGCAATCCTCATTAACGCTACTCTCACCATCATCATCATCATCATCACTTCTTGAATTCGAGCTACCATCTTCTTGATTTTCTTGTTCTTCGATTCCCATAAGATTCAGAATCAGATTATTAGAACTACCCTCATTACGATCTCCTTCTTCATCTCCAAGAACCACCACATTCCCGAATTGCACGTGCCTCTCACCATCCCTCGGCGTTGTTGTCGCCGTTGCCACCGGATCTGAAGCTAACGTAGTGTTCTCCGGGATCTTGAAATCGTCGTCGTCGTCGTCGTTGTTGTTCTGCTCGCCTTTCTCCGCATCGAAGTTGACGACGTTCTTTTTGCTAACGATGACGGTGCAAGGCTTGAGGAGGCATGAGTAAACGTAAGCCAAGAACCAGAAGAGCCATGGGACACCAACACAGGCCATGCCCGCTTGTAGAAACAGCGGGTTCGGATCCGAGAGAAGCAAGTAAAGTCCAAGAAGGACTCCTCCTGAGATGATACATGAAAGAAACAAAAGTGTGACAATGTATATTCTTGGATCACTTCTTCTCCGATCCATTCGATTCATCAAAATCACAACTTTCTTCTTTGAATCAGAATTGGATTCTTTCTTTTAGTTTTTGTTTCTCGAGAAAATTGTGACAAGGAAGAGATTGGTCTAACAAAAAACTGATAAGAGCGCTAAATGCGGACTCTGTTTTTCTTATTTCTTTTGTTTTTTTTTTTGTTTTGTCTGCCTTTTTTTCCTAAACATATAATACAGACATATGTTTTTGATAACTTAGTGT
Source organism: Anastatica hierochuntica (assembly GCA_900406275.1). Lineage (NCBI taxonomy): Eukaryota > Viridiplantae > Streptophyta > Magnoliopsida > Brassicales > Brassicaceae > Anastatica > Anastatica hierochuntica. The sequence continues at coordinate 2,041 of OVAN01001888.1, read as the reverse complement.
AATTCCAGACTAAATAGGTCTAAAATGCTTGGGAGAGAGTCATTCATGGTAGGTTCGCTTTTCGGATTTTCAAATGAAACGAAAGCAAAGGTCCATATCCATGTAGTGTCCAGAAACAAATGTGTTGTAGTTTCGTATAACAGAAAATCGAACTCGCGTCATGGGCAATACAAATATTGTTTTCGTTCTTTTTTCACGCAAATTAAATTAGTGCGAAGAGTTGTATACATAAAGTTGTTGTGAAGCTGTTCTAGAGACTTTTACATTTTCATAGTGCAAAATAGAATTTTAAAAACTTTTTTTTTTTTTTTAAACATGTTAAAAAGAAAATACTTGTTATTCCGTGGGGAATTAAACGCTGCATTTTGTTGGCGATTCTAAAGACGAATTCCGGTGCTTATTCTCCGATCTCTTTTCCGATGGTTTTCTTTCTGATTAGCCCTCGCCGCTTCTTGACGGTTGAGATCCTTTTTTTCCTTGGGTCGTGGTGGTTCTCTCCTTCGCGGCGTGATGGTTGATTTTCCCACGATGGCGGATCTTTCGCATCGTGAAGTAGTGGGACGGTTTCTTCCTCCCATCTATAAACCAAACCTATTTCGAAATTACTCTTCTCCTGCTTTAATCCTTTCTTCATCCTCTCTATCCTACCCTGATTTCGCCAATTGACAAACACCCATGGCTAACTTCCGTCAACAAGTTGACGATTTGGAACTTGGTATTGATGATGAGCCGGTCGTTTTACCGCCGGAGGCGGTGATGCATGCGGCTAGAGAAAACAGATTTGTCGTGATCGGCCGTCCACTGATGCCGCGCCGCCAGAACATCAGAACAATCATCGCGCATCTTCCCCGCCTTTGGGGTTTGGCCGGAATCGTCTATGGGTGTATCCTCCAAGGCCGGCGGTTCTAGTTCATTTTTCCATCGGAGGAGTCGATGAATGCTGTGCTCCGCCGTGGCCCGTGGTCCTTCGCTGATCGGATGCTCATAATGGAGCGCTGGTACCCGCTGTTGAACCCATTTGAACTCAACTTTATTCCTTTTTGGGTTCAGATCCGGGGAATACCTCTTCAATTCCTGAACCGTGAAGTGATCTCTTTGATTGGTAGAGCGGTTGGGCAACTTCTATAGATTGATTACGATCCCATTGTTGTTGTCAGAGTGGAGTTTGTGAGGGTTCTCATAGATTGGGATGTACGACAACCACTGCGGTTCCGCCGCTACTTCCAATTCCTTCCTGGCGTCAACACCTTGCTGTATCTCTCCTACGAACGGTTGAGAGGTGTGTGTGTAACGTGTGGTATGCTTACACACGATTCCAGTGCGTGTCTCCTACCTAATGGACCACCACCACCTGATGATGAAGATGGTGATGATGATCACCATAACCCGAATGGCTTTGGAGCTGCTCCTATGATCCGTGAGACTCCTGCTGCAGGTGAGCCAAGAGCCAATGGACCGGCGCAGAATGGTTACCAGTTTGTTCAGCCTGTGATAATGGGACCACCACTTGATGCTCTGCCTCTGTCCTTTTTGACTCCTGAACCGCCGTGACTGGAACTGCCTATTATTATTCGATCTCAGCCGGGGAGTCCTGTGAGTTCTGATCACACAGTTAGTGATCTTGGTGATATGGAGGTTGATGATGTGGTTGACTCTCGTAAACGCAAGATGGAGGAGGATGAAGCTTCAGCAAGCCAGAAGAAGCAGAAAGGATTTGAAGTTGGTGAAAGTAGCGGTACAACTTATAATGACTGTGAAGACGGAGGCGCGGTGGGCCCAAAACCACCAATGGAACCATGAATGCTCTGTTTTGGAACTGTCAAGGGTGCAACATTGCCTTGACGGTTCGACGTCTAAAAGAGGTACGGAAGCGGTATCTCCCGGACATCATTTGTCTTTTCGAAACAAAGCAAAATGACAACCACATACGTGACTTGGCCTGCGATATTGGGTATGATATGTATTACACAGTACCGCCGATAGGACGTAATGGCGGAGTGGCTCTATTGTGGAAGAATTCTCTTGTTGTTTCTGTGTTATT
>OVAN01001887.1:0-37213 GCA_900406275.1 Anastatica hierochuntica | reverse complement strand
AAGCTTGGTCTTGGCGCAAGTTGGCGCCAAGGCAGACACTCTGTCTTGGTGCCAACTGGCGCCAATACCATGTTCTATCTCGGCGCCAATTGGCTCCAGGACCATGCTCTGCTTCAATCGACATCTAGATCGACGTCTAGATCGGCTTCTAGTTCGGTCGTCAATTGGTTTCAAGACTCGTTCGTAGGTCTGGCGTTAATCGGCGTTTTAGACATTCCTGCGAAGCGACGCGGTTCTTTAATGCATTTAGTGGTTTTGCATTGCTCCGAAGGACGTATCGTGTAGTTGTGTGGAAGTCTATCTGAGAACCGTCGACGCTAGCCTTGGTACTCGGATGTTCTTAGTTTCTTTCGGACGAACAGTCTCTATGCGGAGATTGGTCACGATCGACTACCTCCGAAGCCCTGAAACCGGTTGGGGAAAAGGCAGCCTGAACGATGGGAATCTCGGAGGTTTCAGATATCCTTACGATTCCCATCTCCGAAGGAGGAAACATTGTTTCCGAGACCCCTTTCAGGCATCAATTTCGCCGGGACAGTTTTTGACCCCAACAACTTTCTTTCTTTCGATCATCAATAAGAATCCTATTATCTCTTGCTTTTCCCCTAGTGTTACAAAGAACCTTGCAAAAATAAACCCATAATAGTTTGTCGCTAGAAGGAGCTACATGATGATGGTTGGAGATAATACATATGCTATGACCACGACACTAACATCCCTGAGCAACAATGATATTATGGCTCAACCATAGCTTTGAAGAAACAGTTTGAAAAGATATAGCAGGCTAGAAGGAATCAAGACCCTACCAAAGTTGGTTCACCAACAGCCGCAGAGCTCCAAGCGCTCAAACTACAGATGCAAGCTTGCATGAAGAAACTTGAAGAAAAATCTCAACGGTTGCTACAACTAGAGTTTGAAAACAATGCTCTGAAAGAGACGAACACAACTTTGAGGACCAACTAAGCATCATGATATATAATCAGGGTACTCGTACCCAGGATGCAGTCCCTAAACACCCCTATCATGAACAAACAAACGAACGGAAATAGCTAGCAATAGACGATAACAAAGAGGAGGGATTGCGGAACCCTGACACAACCCAAAGAGACCAAGTAGTACAACATGAAGTCTTAGGTCATGACCAGAGACCATGCTAAGCAAAAGTCATACACTTTGAGGAGATGTTCTTCGAAAAGTTCATGGCTATCCAAAGCATGATAGAGTGTCCCCCTGGCGTAGAGCCTCCCATAAAGAAAAGTGCCTTAAGCTCGTATTCAAAATTTCCTTTCTACGAGGACATCGCGCTCATCGAAGTGCCCATGATGTTCTCTTTCCCAACTATGAAGTCATACGATAGGACCTGTTATGGATGTTTTTGGGGAGTTCTTTGATAGGCACTATGGAAGCAAAGAGACAATGTGAGTGCGTAAAGATGAATGAGTGTGGATAAGGAAGTCTAACCAAAAGAGCCGTGTGTTGTTGGTGTCAAAGAATCGATCAGAAAGGATGGAAAGAACAAGTATTATTATTAGCTTCTTAGCCTAGGGTTTTTCGGATCCCTTTCCATAACCCCTAAGCTTGTATTTATACATGAAAGCTAGTCCTTATCCCTTTAGGGTTTGGAGATTGCATAATAATCTATAAACATACATGATTATATATTTATTTAAATAAGAAGATAATTATCGGGTAAGAGTCGGCTATCCTTCGCCTTCCAGCATCCTTATGACGTATGGATTCCTGCACGTTGGCATTCCCCTGCCTTACGGCTCAACTGTGGTACTCTATTCTAGCCAGGGGAATTCCAAAGGCTCAAATTACTCCCAACAGGACCACTGAACCCGACAACCATATTGCACAATACAAGCAAAAGATGCTTACCATGGCTATACAAAAGGAGCAAAGAGAAGCCGCCATATGTAAAGATTTTGTTCAAGTCTTACTGGTTCAACGTTGCATTGGTTCATCAGCCTACCCAACGGATCCATCTGTTCCTTTCTTGCTCTAACTGACCTGTTCGTGGAATAATTTTCTTGCACAACTACATGGTCCACTTTAACCAGGAGATAGTAGCTGTTATGGGTATTTTGGGGGAAAACTTTGTTAAGACTATGAAAGCGAGAGATAATGTAAAAGACAATCAAAGATCAAAGAGAAGTGTATTGAGAATCAAGAGAAAGCAACACGTTATAATGTTTTTAGGCCAAAAACCCTAGTATAGTCGTAAGCTTAGAGTTTCTATTAAATGTAATGTTTAGTCTCTAGGGTTTTGTGTGAATATCTAGTATGAACCCTTAGGTCATGTATTTATAGTTAAAGTCGATGATTATTACTTAGAATTAGGAAAAATCGTCTATATCCTTAGATATTTGACATATTTCATTTTTCTTTTGGGTTTTGTTTTATCAGGTGGAAGAGTTTTCTGGCTTCCTGCTTGTCGGCATACTCTCAGCGTCCTGCTTCCTAGTTTTTGACATTACCATGCTTTTGGCTATAACCGTCGTACTTCTTTAAAAACCAGGGAGACTTACCTTGGCTTAAATTACTCCCAACACTTTTTCCTTTATTGTCCAAGTTCGATCCGAAGCTGAGAAATAATATGTTTAGCTTTTGGTTAGCAGGAAAGAGTGATATTTTTCTAACCCTTTGGCTTATTGAAGCATCGTTTTAGTCTTTATGCCTTTGATTTGTTTCTTTTGAGACTTTGCCGCGTCTGCGTTCAACGAATTCTTTGAAACTCATCATGCCTTATGAGCGTATTATTCTTGACACCTTGGTTTGAATTGAAGCCTATTAGAGGAGATTTTGACAACCTTCTAGCAACGACTTGGAGATCTTGGCCATTGGATTGGATATTAGGGAATTTTCAATAAAGAAAAGAAGATATTCTCGAGATTCGTGACACATCATTGATCACTTGCAATCTTCCTTTTCTCCTCTCTTGTTTTTTTGGCATTTAACCCTCTTCCTCTTCATTTTCTCTCTTCCTCTTTCTCGTTGTCGCCAATTTCGCTCTCTCTTTTGCTTATTCCCTTTCTACGGCCGTCATTCTCTGTTATTGACATTTTTGTTCCCAGCTCTTGAAACCTGTGACATCGAGCTAAAGCTTCGTCTCCTTCTCCCTTTCTTAGATTTAGATCGATTAATCTTGCTAGGGTCTAGGTTTCCAACCCTAGGGTCCCGCTCCTCCGAGTCTGTAGCCTGAGACTTAGGCTTATTTTTTGGTAGATGAATAGCCCTTCAAAAGAATTTTCCCCAATTGCGTTCTTTTCAGTGGGTGACAGGGTTCACCGAAGGCACCTGTTAAGATCTGTCTCATCATCAAGTTCAGAGTCCGAATCAGGGGCTCAGGTTACAGAGCCTCTTGGTCTCATTCTTGTATGGACCGTGCCTTGCCATTATGTCCCAAAGATAACCTTATTCTAAAGTTAAGGCTGAGAACCCAGCAAACTTGAGGCGGGATACTCTCTCCCTGCTTCAATAGTTTTTAGAGTTCTCATGATGAAGAGTGTGCGTTGGAGGGACTCTGTGACGAGTACGCATCTTTATAGTTCCCCATGATAATCTTCTAAATATATGTGGGCTATCTTGAGGTGGGTTTGAGGGAAACTGTCCCTGCCTTGGTCATGAAGGTGGCTGAGTACTTTAACATTTGTCCTTCGCACATTTACCACCGACTTGGAGGATCCTCATCGAAACCCAAGTTTTGAATGATTTTCGCGGTCCTAATCTCTGCATCAATGAACTCTTATTTTCCTATTATTTTTAGCCCGTGTCTTTTGGTGAGGGTCGATACTACTTTCACCTTAGAGCGGGTGTTCCGATTATCAAGGAGTCGCCAAGGGAAGAAAAGAAAGGGGAGGCTTTTTTGAAGAAGTGGACCTAAAAGTTCGTGTTTATGACATTGGGCCTAAATCAAGGGTTCTCCACGTATTGGAAGCCCTCTAGTAGGTCTAGGATATGCTTCTATCCATTTTTCTCCCTGGTATGGGTGTTGAGTTTTTGCCTTTCCCTTCTTTTTGAATAGGTTCCAGGGGACAAGGCTGAAGAAGGAAAGGAGGCTGTGTCCAAAGCTCTTTAGATTCCCATAGAGGAAAAGGAAATTCAATTTCTGCTGAGTTTTGAGGCGTTATCTCAAAGTAGCGTATGGCGTATGCTCTTTGCCCTCCTTCTTTGCCTTTACTGCTTATTCTCCTTTTATCGACTCACTTTGGTCTTTTTGTGCATTGAATATGGTAGCTAAGGCTTTAGAGGACTTTAAGAGAGTACATGTGGCCAGGACGACCAAAGTTCGATCAAGCAGCAAGACTTCCTCTAAAGATGTCATGGAAATATTGGAAACTCTAGGTGTTGGATCCAAGAGGAAACCGCAAGGCAGAGCCAAGGGCACCTCCTCTCAACCAAGAAGCATAAGGGTGTTGCTACTAGGTCTTCCTCTCTCCCCTTGGGGACATTACTGAGGCTTTGCATCACTTAAGAGCAAAGACTTTCACTTTACCACAATCTCTTATCAGGATACCAACTCCGTGGGTATTCTCTACCATTTGTAGAGGGAGATGCTCAAGGTAATGTCTTACCAATTACTTTCATTAGATTGACTTTATATTTTATGGAATTAAATTGCGGTTTTTGCGCCAGATGGCCTCTTTTCTTCATCATGCCGAGGATAAGATTATCATAGAGGCTACATAGGCTACGAGAAAGATGTCTGAGGATTATGTGCTCCAACCGAAGAAGGAAAGTAGTTGATCCATTGCTTTGGAGAGGAAGTTAAAGGAACACAAGATCATGGCTCATAGCTTGGAAAGCATGAACCAAAAGGTAGAGGAGAGGGTTCAGGTGCTGACTAAACAGAAGGTTACATTGGAGGCAAGGGTGGCCAAGCTAGAGGACGAAACTAATACCTTATCAGAGGATATGGCCATGTCAGTAAATGGTGACAAAATAGTTGGCCGTTGGGAGATGGTCGTGATTGGCTTCACAAGACTACCAGTTCCTTGAATCTGGATGAGGATTTGGCTAGCTACAAGCTGGTAGTAGATACGGAGGCGACGATGAAAGGTCTGCTGGCTCCTTCCTTTGACAATGAGCCTCGAATCCTTCGTGCCTAGAGCTCACTGCTCCAACAGGCCTAAATGCCAATTCCAAGAAGTCTCATGCACTTGATCCTTATACTGCTTGACTTCACCCCATTTAAAAAATGATCTTTTTTGCTTCTTTCCATTTTTAGCTAAACCAGATTTTTTTTGATCTAACCCTGTAAATACATATTTTTAGCCTTTTATGAAGAGAGAGTGATAAACCATATTTTTACATGCTTTTATCTTAAGTTTTTATTCATTTTTAGAGCTTTTTATACTTTTCTTTATCAAAGATGGTAATTTTCTCGTATTTGTAGTGTTAAAAGTTATTTCAGGTCGAACAATGTATTCTGGAGCAATTTGGACTCATTTGAAGCAAAAGTTAGTTTTAGGACAATTTTGATGCGTTTGAAAGATCATCCAAGATGGAGGTCTTACCTTTGAATGGATTTTGATGAAATTTGGAAAGAAACTAGAATTTTGATTTAGCTGTCAAATGAGGTTACTTTCAAGGGAAATGGATCTCTGGATCAAAAGATATAAACATTTTGGTGAAGGTTGGTCTGTCTGTCGTGTAGCTAGAATGTGCCCAAAAGTGAGCTGTGACCGGGTTTTTGACAAGAATGGAGCACCAACTGGTGCCACAAGCCTCCCTGACTGGTTGGAGAGATTTTTTTGCACTGGTTTGGGCCAAAAACACCCCCTAAACCGGTCCCAGCCTATTCACGACCCCACCTTAACCTAAACAAAATTTTTCTTGACCTAATGCTATATATACTTTTTTTTGCTTTTTGTGAGGAGAGAGCCATCCTATTAGCATGAGATATAGATTATAAAAAGTGGCATCTCATACATAACTCCATTGGAGATTTTGATCTCAAGCTTTGTCTTTGAGAGATAGATTCCTACTCTTGTATCAACATAGAGAAGTTCTCTAAACTCTTATTGTTTCTAATACTATTTGAGATATTTTCCTATTAATTTTGATTGCTTTTCATCTCTGTCCATGTGTGAGTAGTCACTTGTTAGGTTATAGATAATCAATGGATCTGTCAATTCATGAGTTTATCGAATTGATGTAGGGAATAATCTATTAGTTCTTCATCTTTGCTTGTTCTTAATGTCGTAGCTAACTTGATCACGTAGTTACTGTTCTTAGGTAGATTTAGATTCCAAATGCTTTTAAATCACTGGAACTATTATTTGATGGGAAAATCGATATATGCAACGAAAGTGGATTAATAAAGGTTTGTGAACAATTGAGTCTTTAACGATTTAATGCGTGTTTATCTACTACAAGGCCGTACAAAAGTCGATGTCCCTTGGTATTTAAGCATAGAATCTCGAATGTTGAAAGTGGAGAGAATTTATATTTGTGATTTGAGTTCTAGAACGGTGTTTAATGGTTCCCTGAAAATCGATATTCTTAGAATCATGTTTCCAATTGATTTATCTACTGCTTAGCGCTTTTAACCATTTGAATTACCTTCGTTTTAATTAGTTATTTTTCGTTTTACTTGCTGTTCCTTTTAGTTTAGTAACCAAAAACCCAAAAATAATATTTTGGTTAAGCTTAATTTGAATCCTGATAAGTTGTAGTGCATGCTTAGTCTCCTGTAGATCGATACCCTTAATACTACCACATTGTTGTGTGCTTGCAGCTGAGTGATACTCATTTTGGGTGAAGACTTTATCCCCATCAAGTTTTCTAGCACCGTTGCCGTGGACTTTCATTGCCTATATGATTTTCTGATTTGAGTTTAGTCTTAGACGTTTTTCTTTCGTTTCTTTTGTTTCTTTTTACGTGTTTTTTATGTTGCAGGATGTAATGGAGCAAAGGATTGACGAGTGTATGCACGAGCATCCCTTTCTTCAAGGTGTCCAATAGCCTAATCAGCACCTTCAAGAGTTGTCGCAACTAGGAGAGCAACATGGACAACCGAATTTCTTCGGTCTTGCCCAAATACTTCAACCCGATGGTTATGATCAAACTACAGCATTTCTCAGCCACTCTCGTGCTCTTCTATTGCTGAGCCGAACACCAATTCAACCTCCAATTAACTCGGATCAAGAGTTTGAAATCAAGCCAAAATTTACCGCTTTGATCTCTCAGCAACAGTTCTAAGGTCTTCCTCACGATCCTTTGGACCATGTAGACTCTTTTGAAGACCTCTGCAATACCACCAACATCAAAGGAGTCTCCAAAGACTTTCTTAGATGCAAGCTTTTCAATTTCTCACTAGCAGGAAAAACACTTTGATGGGTAAAGTCACTCCCACCGAATTCAATCACTACATGGGAAGATTTCAAGAGAGCATTTCTTGCTTAATTCTTCACGAAGAGGAGAGCTTTACTTCTTCGAAACAAGATCTCCAATTTCTAGCAAGGACCCATTGAACCTTTCCATGAACTTTGGGCAATTCAAAGACTACAAAAGAGAATGCCCACAACATGGATTTTCTGAAGCATGTTTATGGAATACTTTCAATGAAGGAGTAAGACATGAGTACAAATTCTCGCTGGACATCGCAAGTAATGGTAGTTTCGTGAATCAACGAGTAGAAGCTGCAAGAATCTTGATTGAAAACCTTGCAGAGAGCTGTAGCAAGAGTATGCCAAGCTACGAAGAAACTATCATGGCAATCAAGGCGGGAACCACTACTTCTCTTATTTTAGAGATTAAGGAAGTGGTTTCTTCTATTTATACAGAGAAAACACGATCTCAACAAGCTCTTGAAGGCGTGCAAGAGGTTGACCATGGACCTTTTCAAGGTCACTTTGATGAATTTTCAGGAAGTCTTCAAGAAAAATCAATTAATCTCACAGAAAGCCAAAATCTGAATTTTGGTAACCGAGCTCTCTACAGTGATATTCGTCCTTAACAAAAGTTTCATACTCAACAAAACCTTCCTCATGGAGCATATGTCCAGCCCCAACAACATTACACTAAGGCGAATCAAGGTGGTTTCTATGGATCGAAGAAACAATCCAATTTCGGTAATGATCCACAACTTGATTTTAGAAGACATCAAAGAGGGGAGTTTGAATCAATGGTGAATGACTTATTGAATGAAATAAGATATATTCACAGAGGAACTCATTTCAAGATAAGTCAAGTTCAACTATACATCAAAGACAAGCTTGATACACTCTCTTCCCATGTAAAGCAACCTGATCTTCAAATTGCCAATATTGCTAGATCTTTAAAGAAACCATCCAGTTTTCTTCCAGGAAAAACCAAGGTTAATCCAAGGAAAGAGGACGTTGATTCCATTCAATTAAGAAGTGGGAAGGAGCTTGATGAAGCCAACATGCCTGAGAACCTCTATAAGAAGGATCAACCTATGTTTTCAGCCCCTGAAGAAGAAACCGAAAAAGGGACAAAGCTGTACAAGACAATGCTGAGAAAGATGAGGCTATCCAAGAAAACGTGGGAGAAGATTAAGATCCACCTCTTTCACCTCGTGTCTACAAGCCTAGGATACCCTATTCCAACACTTTAAAGAAGCCTAAGAAGGAAACATAACAAACAAAACTAAAGGACTTTGTAAGGCAACTGGCCGTAAGACTTCCTTTCGTTGATGCTTGTATGATCATTATAGCTTTAAGGAAATACATGAAGAGCATCTTGACCAGAATTTTGAGTATATAAGAAGGAGTTATGATGATTACTAATAAGTGAAACACCACCTTACAAGGCAACATTCCCGAGAAACTTGAAGACCAGGGCAACTTTGTGCTCTCTTGTGAAATTGAAGGTACAACCTTTAATCGATCTCTTTGTGACATCAGAGCAAGTGTAAATTTGATGCCATATTCAGTAGCTAAACGCCTTGGTATCATAAGTTTCAAGCCCATGAAGATCCAATTGGTTTTCGAGGATCGCTCAATGAAACGTCCAATTGGTGTAGTTGTTGACACACGAGTTATGATAGGTGATTGCCTTGTCCCTACTGACTTTGCGGTCCTCGAATTGGACAAGAAATCTAAGGATCCTATCATCCTTAGACTTCCATTCTTAGTTATATCAGGGAAATCATAGATGTAAAGGGAGGAAAGATCGATTTACATCTTGGAGGCTTAGTAATGCAGTTCGAAGTTGATAAGTCTCTGCATAAGCCAACGATTGATGGAAACATCTTTCAGGTGGATGAATTGGATGAATCCTCTGGAGAAATATATGAGGAACTCGTTCTAAATGATCCTTTAGAGATAGCTTTAACTCCTATCCAAGATGAAGATGGATACCTCAACAATGAACTAGAATGGTTTGATAAGAAGCTGAATTCTGATAAAACTCATAATAACCCTGAAGGATTTGTGGATTTAGAAGATAAAGATGATGAACCAGAAGCCCCTAAGCTTAGTCCTAAAGATATCCACAAACCTTGGAGTGAACTAAAAGATCCTAAGGTCGAGCTGATGTGTCATTATTTTAGTAGTTTTTACTACGGTTTTTACATGAGATTTATGATTTTTGGTATGTATTTGGATCTTTTTGGCGCATATTTGTGTTCTTTGTTGTTTTACAGAAATCAAGCTTGAATGTGTGGAAAGAATGCATTTTGGATGGATTTCAAGCATCGAAGGAAGTGTTCGTGAAAAGCCGAAAATATCCAGACATTTGGACAAGGATCGATCGATCCATGTCCATGGATCGATCGATCCCTGTCCCGTTTTGTGGACCGATTTTACGAAGAACCAGACCGAACTTATTTCAAACCAGCTTACAATTCAAAGACCTAAGCTCGTGTTTTCCCTTTCATTATGCACTTTTACAGATTTTTTGAGAGCAGAGATTGATTTTGTAACCGAGGGAGAAGAATCATCTTTATATTTTGATCTGAGAAGCTTTCAGAACCCATTTACTCTTGTTTTTGTTAAATACAATCATGTTTCTCTTGAATTTGATATGTGTTTTTGCAATTATCATGAGTGAGTACTCTGATCGTTGGGTTTAAGGTTCTCACATAGGGATTCATGAATTGTTGATGTAGAATTGCATGATTAGGGATTTAATCTAATGGATCTTCATCTAGGATTGATCGTAATTCATGAAATTAAACTGATCACTTAGCTTCTGATCTTAGGTAATTTGACGCCTGGAAAGTGTTTGTTTGTATGCCTGAAAGAATCTTAGATGAGAAATTCTTCTTAAGCCAATGGAAATTGATGTTTAAGTGAATTGTGAACATATCAGACCTATTAGTAATGCATGATTATGAATTGAAAGTCAACGGAAGTTAGTCTCGAGATTTCTAATACATAGGGAGCTGATACTACGGAAGTAGATCAGTTCTACATTAGTGTTTGAGTTCAAGACGGTTTAAAACTTGTTCCCTAGTCTAAAATTTGAATCAACAATAAATTGTTTCCCTAAGAATACCCGATGCCCAACACTTCTTTGATTGATTTACAACCCCATCGTTTCTGCTTGCGTTTCTTTGCTTTCTTATTTTCGATATTTGCATCATCTTAAAAGACATCTTTTTAGCTTTACCCCGCTGTTTGATCTTATATTTCTTCGTGCTACCTTTTGCTCTGTGGATTCGATCCCGAACCACTACAAACTACATCTGTGCGCTTGCAGTGTCTTCTCGGGCGAAAACCTGAGCTATCACGAGCTCAAAGAGCTCCCAGTGGGACTTCGTTATGCTTTTCTAGGTCCCAACAAGACATATCCCGTTATCATCAATTCAAGACTTAACAATGTAGAGACCGCACTACTCCTATGTGAGATTAGGAAGCATAGAAGGGCCTTAGGGTATTCACTTGATGATATCACGAGCATATCTCCTTTTCTATGCATGCATAAAATCCATTGGGAAGATGAATCAGCTTCTTCTATTGAATCTCATAGAATGCTGAATCTGAACTTGAAGGATGTAGTCAAGAAGGAGATCATGAAGCCTCTCAAAGTCGCAGTAATATATGTAATATCGGATAGCACATGGGTCAGTCCAGTACACATGGTCCCAAAGAAAAGAGGAGTAACAATTGTCAGGAATGAGAACAACGAGCTTATCCCCACGAGAACCATCACTGGATATTGAATGTGAATTGATTACATGAAGCTTAATGCTGCGATCATAAAGGATCATTTTCCTCTACCATTCATTGATCAAATGCTGGAACGTCTTGCTAATCATCCTTATTAATTTTTTCTTGATGGTTATTCCAAGTTCTTTCAAATTCTCATTCATCTAGATGATCAAGAAAAGATAACATTTACATGCCCTTATGGTACCTTTGCATATCGCAAGTTGCCATTTGGATTATGTAACGCTCTAGCAACTTTCCAAAGGTGCATGATGTCATTATTTACTGACTATATAGAAGACATGATGGAAGTCTTCATGGATGAATTCTCAACATCTTTTGAGGGATGTCTACAAAATCTCAGTAAAAGGCTTCAGTGGTGCGAAGACAAACATCTTGTGCTCAACTGGGAGAAATGTCACTTCATGGTAAGAGATGGAATAGTCCTCGGAAATAGAATCTCATAGAAAGGAATAGAATTTTGCAAGGTAAAGATAGAGGTTATAATGAGTCTACAACCGCCAATGAACGTTAAAGGTATAAGGAGTTTTCTTGGTCATGCTGGTTTTTATAGGAGATTTATCAAGGATTTCTCCAAGATAGCTCGATCTCTTACTCAACTCCAATGTAAGGACATCCCTTTTGAGTTTAATGATGAATGCCTAATTGCATTTAACAAGATCAAGGTTGCTCTTATCAGCGCCCAAATCATGCAGTCACCAGATTGGGAACTTCCTTTCAAAATCATGTGCGATGCGAGCAACTATGCTGTAGGAGCTGTTCTTGGACAACAGAAAGATAAGAAACTTCATCTTATTCACTATGCCAGTAGGACCTTGGATGATGCACAATGGAACTATGCAACAACCGAAAAGGAGCTTCTAGCGATTGTCTTCTCGTTTGAGAAGTTTTGATCCAATTTAGTAGGTTCGAAGGTAATTGTTCATAATATCAAGCTGCCCTTAAGTACTTATTGTCAAAGAAAGATGCCAAACCATGTCACATAAGGTGGATCCACTTGCTACAAGAGTTTGATTTGGAGATCAGAGACAAAAGGGTGAAGAAAATAGTGTGGCGGATCATCTCTCTCGAATGAGAATAGAAGAATCACTCCCTATGAATGATTCCTTACCTGAAACAAAAGTGTATACAGTGAATGCCATCATCAAAGAAACCTTGAGACCCCCACGGACAGAACCAAGAAGAAGAAGCTCATTTGGGACTCCATGGTATCGACACATAACCAACTTTTTGGCAGCTGACGTCGAACCTCCTCAACTCTTTTGATACAAGAAGAGGAAGTTCTTAAGGGACATTAGATTTTACTTTTTGGACAATCCTTACCTCAACAAAAAGTGTAAGGATGGGATGTTCTGGAAGTGTGTTCCAGAATAATATGTTGCTGGAATTTTACATGGATGTCATAGTTCAACATATGTTGGTCATTTTGCTACATTCAAAACCGTTTCTAAAATCCTACAAGCTGGTTTTTGGTGGCCTACAATGATTAAGGATGCTCAAGCATATTTATCAAGATGTGATGCTTGTCAGAGAATGGGAAACATAAGCAAAAGGAATGAGATGCCACATAAATTTATCCTACAAGTCGAAGTCTTCGATGTGTGGGGAATAAACTCATGGGACATTTTCCAATGTCATTTGGAAATCAATACATACTTGTGGTAGTGGAATACGTGTCTTAGTGGGTGCAGGCTATAGCAAGTCTAACTAATGATGCGAGCGTGGTCATCAAAATGTTTAAATCAATCATCTTCCCTCGATTTGGAGTCCCAAGAGTTGTCATAAGTGATGGAGGTATGCATTTCATAAACAAAGTTTTTGCTAATCTTTTGAAAAATCATGGTGTTAAACATAAGGTTGCAGACCCCTACCATCCACAAACCAGTGAACAGGTCGAGATTTCCAATCAAGAGCTCAAAAGAATCCTTCAGAAAACGACATGAAAGACAAGGAAGGATTGGTCTACCAAACTTGATGACGCTCTCTGGACATATAGAACGGCTTTTAAGAAACCATTAGGAACGACACCTTTTCATCTTGTGTATGGAAAAGCTTGTCACCTTCCAGTTGAACATGAATACAAAGCTGGTTGGGCAATCAAAGAGCTAAACTACAATCTCAAGACTGCAGGTGAAAGAAGATTGATCCAATTAATGAGTTGGAAGAAATCCAACATTTGGCGTATGAAAGCACCAAGATATATAAAGAGAGGACCAAAGCTTATCATGTCAGGAAAATAGTGCCAAAGACGTTCTTTCGAAACGATAAAGTTTTGTCATTCAATTCAAGACTTAAGCTTTTTCTTGAAAAACTAAGATCATGTTGGGCCAGACCATTCAAAATTAAGGAGGTGAAACCATATGGAGCAGTTGTCTTTTGTGACCCAAATGGAGGATCATTCACTGTCAATTGCCAACGCTCAAACCTTATCTTGCAGATGCACCCATTGGCAAGGCTATTGAGATTTCCTTGGCCAATGCACCTCATGTTTAAAAACAAAAGGAGTAGAACTAATTGACTATAAAAAAGCGCTTTGTGGGAGACAACCTACAATATTTTAAGTTTTTATTTTACTGCTTTTAGGTCTTATAGTTCATAAAATCAATCATTTAGTTTTAACTTACCGGAAGAACAGATGAAGATTGAAGGAAAACAAGATTCGAATCACGACGGTTGGCAATGGACGTACAAGGCATCCCGACCGGGTGGTGGAGAGCCCAACACCGGTTCCTGCCACTAGCCTTGTCGCGGCCGGTGCTGGAGCTGCCGTGCCTCAAGCCTCGTCTATGCCATTCGTTCCTTCGACCGGCTGTCCGCTCTTTTTTGTCCAAAACCGGTCCAAACTAACCTGTGGCTGATAGAACATTTCAAATGCCTAAATCATGGATTCAACTATCTCACCCTACAATTTGAACATGGGTAACAACTAACGCATCACAAAAACTCATTTCATGTTCACTTGACTATGTATTTCCCTTGGCAAAGTCTTCAAATCCTTGTTTCGCAAGCAAATCACAACATACTATCAAAAATTAAAGGATGAGATGGCTATAATATGGAGAATAGCGTGGATAGATTTCAAGTTGCGAGGACTTGACCCATAAACCACAAAGGAACCATTAGATAAAGGATCTTGCGGATAGTCTTAAACAATACCATAAGATGTAACGAAACCCCGTATTTCATTTCTTATAACTAACATTATATATAGGTGATATGCCCGAGAGAAATCGACTATGGAACAGTAAAATCAAAAGTTGCCCGGAGAATTAAGTTTCTTAATAAAAGGGGACATGGAGATTTCTAGCAGTCGCCAAGCAAATCAAATCAAACCATCATAGATGCCCGAACAAAGTGACTATTTTAAGTAAAACAACCCATTTAGAATTTTGATTTTTCAAATTTAAATTTTTCGCTAACAATACGTCTTTGCCGGCTAGCCAATGAACTTGGCTAAGCCAAGAGTGTCATTTATAGACGAGAATACATCTGGCATACTGAAATTTCACCATGAAACCACAAAGGTCGAATTAACAATGACCAATATTCTGAACAAGTTATTAATCCGATCAAAAAGAAGTTTCAAGAACTCAAGAACGTCCAATTGACCGAATCTTCAATTCTTTTTGGAAAATCAACCATCGAAAATGTTCAAAAACATTTTGGTACCATAAAGGACATCCAAGAACACTTACCGATCAACCGGAATTCAAAATGACCAATCGAAACGCGAAATGACAAAGGAAAAACACAAAATGACCGAGACACGTCCCAAATGGCCACTGGTGACTCCATGACCAGAGGGTGCCACCATATGGCAGGCGGCCCGGGTCAAGGTCCATTTGCCCCGACAAGCCATCTTTCTCCTCCCTCATGACCGGTTGACAAACCTCACATGACCATTTCATGCCAAAAACGGCCATCCGGCCGGTCCTAAGGTACTTTCGCCTTCATCCACCTATTTTTCATGTTTGGAATTGATCTAATGGTAAAGTCTAGTTTAGTTTAGCATAAAAACGAAGCTATTATCTCAAAATAGGTTCTCATAACAATTTCTTCACTTTCTCATTTTCATTTAATTTATTATCTCTTCAGGCTTAATTTTGCGCCGAGACGGTGCAAGTTAAGTCTGAGGGATTTCAATTATTACTAACAACCGTTTACTTGTTTTTACCCTTTCATTTTGAGTAATTTTCAAGGATTTCTAAATTTTTTTATCGAGTCAAATTTTTTCTTTAGTCCGGAAACTAAACATTTGTTTCTATGCCCGTTACCATAACTTTAGTGTTTAGCTACAAGAAGACTGAACGGAAAATCTTTTAGCGGATCACCTTTAGAGGCACCATATCTCGTAGATATTTGAGAAATTCAAAGCTACTCCGCACGTAATGAACTTAACATTCTCATCTTGGGCCCTGTATACTTTGAATAGACTCCTCTTTTAAGCCTAATGCTTAACGTTCTAGTGAGTTCTGTCCCTTTTTACTATCTCTTCCATTTAGGATTGGTTTAAGGTTAGATAAAATTAGAAAAAGGGACAATAAATCTAACTAAAATGTTGAACCCAATGAACTCATGGAGACTTATTCCATTTATGCTTACTATAAAAAAATAGAAAAGAAAAAAAGAGAGTAAAGAAAAAAGAAAAGAAAAAAGAGATCGATAAAAAAACAAAATGACACCCTAGAAAAATAGGCAAAAATCGATTTTCAAAAGAGGTCTGATAGAAAAAATAAAATCATACCCTAGAAAAATAGGGAGAAATCAGCCTCTAAAGAAAAAAGAATAGAATAGGGGGTAAAATTTTGCGAAGCGCTAAGGTGTTTAGGAACTTGATTGGATTGAATCACTTGTTCTATTGATCGATATTCCCTCGATGAGACTGCCGACTTAGAATTTAAGGTGTATGCATTAGAGATTTCATATTATTTGGGTGGATTGTGGATTTGAATCGTTATTGTTGCTAAGCTTTTGGCTAAGTACGTGGAAGTTCTATACGAATCTAACTCGGACGTTCATGGGTTGTGAAGGTAAGGTAAGAGATGGTTTTGCCAATTTCCATGTTTTCAAAATTCTTCTCAGTTTTTAGACTTGTTAGCTCGAGGGCGAGCAACGTTTAAGTCCGAGAGAGTTGATAAACCATATTTTTACATGTTTTTACCTTAGGTTTTTATTAATTTTTAGAGTTTTTTTACGCTTTTCTTTATCAGAAATGGTAGTTTTCTCATATTTGTAGTGTTAAAAGTCATTTCAGGTTTAACAACGCATTCTGGAGCAATTTGGACTCATTTGGAGCAAAAGTCTGTTTCTGGAGCAAAAATATCATCCAAGACGGAGGCCTTGCCCTCAATGGATTTTGATGAAATTTGGAAAGCAATCAAATTTGAGTTAGCTTTCAAATGAGGTTAGTTTCAAGGCAAATGGAATTCTGGATCAAAAGATATAAGCGTTTTGGTGAAGACTGGTCGGTCTACCCTGAAGCTTGAATTTGCCTAGAAGTGAGCTATGACCGGAATTTGACAAGAATAAAGCACCAAGCGGTGCCACAAGCCTCCTCTAAACCGGTCCCAGCCTATTCACGACCCCAATTTAACCTAAACCGGCTTTTCTTGACCTAATGCTATATATATATATATATACATATATTTGTTTTTAGCCTTTTGTGAGGAGAGAGCCACCCTATTAACACGAAAAATAGATCAGAAACAGACGCATCTCGTCCTTAATTTCATTGGAGATTTTTATCTCAAGTTTTGTCTTTGGAAGATAGATTTCTACTCTTGTATCAACATAAAGAAGTTCTCTAAACTCTTATTATTTCTAATACTATTTGAGATGTTTCCTTTTGATTTTGATTGCGTTTCATCTATTTCCATGTGTGAGTAGTTACTTGTTAGGTTGTAGATAATCAAAAAATCCATGAATTCATGAGTTTATCGAACTGATGTAGGGAAGAATCGATTAGTTCTTCATCTTTGATTAATCTTAATGTTGTAGTTAACTTGATCACCTAGTTACTGTTCTTAGGTAGATTTAGATTCCAAAAGCTTTTAAATCACTGGAACTAGTATTTGATGGACAAACCGATATAGGCAATGAAAGTGGATCGATAAAGGTTTGTGAACAATTGAGTGTTGAACAAGTTAATGCGTGTTTATCTACTACAAGGTCGTACGAAAGTCGATGTTCCTTGGTATTTAAGCATAGAATCCCGAACCTCGAAAGTGAGAGGATTTATATTTGTGATTTGAGTTCTAGAATGGTGTTTAATGCTTCCCCAAAAATCGTTATTCTTAGAATCATGTTTCCAATAGATTTATCTACTGCCTAGCGCTTTAAACTATTTGAATTACTTTCGTTTTAATTAGTTATTTTCACTTTACTTCCTGTTCAATTTACTTTAGTAACCAAAAACCCAAAATCATATTTTGTTTAAGCTTAATTTGAATCCTGATATGTTGTAGTGCATGCTTAGTCTCATGTGGATCGAAACCCTTAATACTACCACAACGCTGTGCGCTTGCACCAGAATGATACTCATTTTGGGTGAAGACGTTTACCCCCATCAGAGATCCTCCCAAATAGCGCAAAAAATATATTAGAAGAAGAGGCAATTCGTCTTTAACTCTATTTGAAATCTCGATCTCAAGTTTTGTCTTTGAGAGTTAGATTGCTACTCTTGTATCTCTATAGAGAAGTTCTCTAAACTCTTATCGTTTCTAATATTTTTTGAGATGCTTTCCTTTGACTTTAATTTTCTCTCTCCTCTGTCAATGTGTGAGTAGTCGTTTGTTAGGTTGTAGAGAATCAATGGATTCATGATTTCACAGGTTTTTCGAGTCAATGTAGGGAAAATCATGTAGTTCTTCATCTTTGTTTCATCTTAATGCTGTTAGCTAACTTTATCACCTAGCTGCTGTTTTTTAGGTAGATTTACATTCAAAAAGCTTGGTTAAATCACTTGAACTAGTGTTTGATGGGCAAACCTATATAGGCAATGAAAATAGATCGATATAGGCATGTGAACAATTGAGTTTTGAATGAGTTAATGCATTTTTATCTTTTACATGGACCGTGCGATAGTCAAGTCTCTTGGTCGTTTAAGCATAGAATAAAATTTGAAAGTGGAGAGGATTTATATTTATGATTTGAGTTCTAGAACGGTGTTTAATGTTTCCTTTAAGATTGATATTACTTGAATCAAGTCTCCGAAGGATTTATCTACTACATAATATTTTTAATCATTATCTTATTTATCTCTTGGTTTTAGTAGTGTTACAAAGAACCTTTTCCAAAAATAGCTATAACACTTTGCATGATATTTATGTTTCTTTGCAATTTCCTATTTGTCTAATGTTTATCTTTCAGTGATATTTTATTGCTTTTTGTTATGATTTGTTTCACTAAATCCAATAAAAACCAAAAATCAATCAATCTTTATTTCTTCTTAATTAATTGGAAAGTCCATAGATCCTCAGTACACTACTTGTCGTCGTGAATTCGATCCCACAGTACTTTTTCGCATGTTGTGCACTTGCAACGTGGTTTCATTAAATTGGGTGAAACTTGACACACATCAAGCTTTCTAGCGTCGTTACCGGGGACTTGTTAGTTATCTAAGGATTTTGATATAGGATTAGTCTAGGAAATATTGTTTTCTTTGTTTTTCCTTTTGGTTTTCTACTTTCCCTTTTCTGATTTTTCTTTAATTTCTATTTACTTTTTCATTTTGTCTCTTGAATTTTAAGAAATATAATGAGGAATCTTAAATTCCTACGTACTGAGGCCACATTTTCTAAGAGCTACAACCTTCATAAGCATCAACAATACCTAAATCAAAGAGAAGAGGAGATGTACCTTCAAAAAATTGATCATGGTTCGATTCAGAGGAAGATAACTTTCAACTGTAACAAGAGTATGATCGATTGCTTGGATCCACCAGTCGACCTAAATTGGAGAGTGTTTTTTAAGTTATGTACTACAGAAAAATCATCATCATCATTATCATAAACACCAGAAAGAACATGCACAATCTCAAGAGAATCGAGGAACTTTGATAACCAAGGATTCCCGCGATTTTCAGAAATATGGTTCATTGTCAAAAAAACATTCATATGACTTACCAGCCATGTCCAGACCCTTCTCAATATTATAATTACATGCCAAAAGAGTCTCAAAAGTGTACAATTGAAGGCTTGGTGGCACAACCCGTCAAATATCAAAGAGAAGCAAAGCAAACGTTCAACACAAACGTCGATACCATGTCCTTCGACCTAAGTGAGAAGCTTGGAGAGTTAAAAGATAAATTCCAGACCCTTAAAGACTCTCGAACTGCAGTGGAAGAGTTCATCAAAAAAAGATCTCATCTCATTACCAAAAATATCATCAAATCGAACAAAGTGAAGAAAATTGGAATGCGACATCAAAAGGAAGAATACTAATGCATCAAGGAGAGAACGTAGATAACTTGAAGTGAAATGATTGTAGTGACTTGATGGTTTATGCATTTCGAGTTTTAAGAGCTAAACTTGATGGTTTACGCATTTACCTTGAAGAATATGAAGAAAAAACGCTAGTTCTTACAAACTTATGATTATTTTTTATATACTTTGAAACGAAATTTTGTGTCACACCTTCTTCTATTTTTTTTATTATTCATCTACATCCACAATGTCTTTTTAATCAATCTACAGATGCGTCCCGTTCATTGCCAGAGCTTGTACGGCAGACATCAAATTGTGTTGAAAGAAATCTCTGTCGTGGACCATGTGCTGCAAACTATGAAACAATGATCGAAGAGAATAAATTGTACTTGTAGTTCATGATGTCAGAGTGTTCCATCCTGGAAAAGATTGCCACGGTTTTATTAAGTGTTAGGTCTCTTGATTATGATTTTAATCTTGAAGCATATCGATGTATCTTTTCTCTTTGAACAATTTAATTTTCCATGTCGCTATTGTGGTTATTTATGTCATTGATGTATTTAACTATTTACGTATGTTACATTAATAGTAATGTTGTAACGTCCCCGTCCTAAAAAAACCGGAAATGTCCCAAATGGTACCGTCAGAACCGGCTTAAATTCACCAACCGATCATTAATCTCCGCCTCTAACCGCAACCTACATTAACACTAAAAAGAAAAAGGGGGTAAAAGAGAGGGATGAATGACTTTTCAAACAAGCCACCCAGTGTGGACGAACCCGACTCCGCCTCACCCCGAAAGTCCTTACCTAATCCTAAACTCCACAGAAAACACCTACCGTGTGTGACAAACAATAACTAACATGTTGAAAACTACTTTTCGAAAAGACCTTATCCTACTAAGACACTTTTTAAAAACCTTTCGCAAATCTTTTGGGTCCTAGTGCATATTACAATCACGTGGCATATCAACCCATGCCGTAAAACTTAGACCACCCACCCAACCTAGTTCCCTCCCAATTGGGGCTACCCACCTAGCCTGGTTCTACCATCTGGTGGACTAGCCAGCGCGACACAGTCACATAGGTCAGTTGCGCGAAAACCACCCATCCCACTGCCCGCGACCCATTACTTCATCCTGGTATCGGCCCTCCGAGTATGCTCGCCAGGGCACTAACACTCCCCGTGTACCTAAGAACCACCACAGGGTTACCCAAAAGCATCTTGCCTCTCCATGCATAACATCTTGCCTGGGAAGGCTCAGCCAGTTTAGTACCCCGTCTCTCTGAATTACTTCTGCCTGGACATGGTGCAGAGATCCTACTCCCCACCTCTCGATTTCCCCAGGGTCTAAAACCCCAGGGCGGGGTTCATCACATCCGTAAATCCAGAAGAGAATGCACATCACCGGATTAATCTAGACATAAAGTCATCTTTCCTAACTCTTAAGCAATGAAAAATTAGACTTAGTCATTTTAAGGACTTAAGTTCTCACACAGGTTCTAGCCTAGGCTCGACTTAGCGACCCAACACACAATCTGACTTAGGCATATAAGACCTTATGTCATTGACGATACATAATACATAGTTTTTATTCGTGCCGAGACTTATTGCTCGACACTGTCCAGATTAACCCTAGACTAACAAACAAGATAACCGAATACGATGCGACGAAACCAAGAAACTCCTCACCTTGGCCTAATGATAGATATGCCTCCTGAAATGCCTGACCTCCATCTCTGCTACTGGGGTTTTACCCCACGTACATCATCCTTTGTCTTTTCCCGCTCCAAAAGAATCTTCTCCAGATGATGAAACCTGAAACAGGAACTTGGTTAGACCTTTCAAGGAACCTGCTAAAAGTGGAAACTTTCCATTTATGGAAATTTGTCATAAATGGAACTTTTTCCAAAAAGGAAACCTGCCTAAAAAGAAAAGTTACCAAAAAGGGAAACCTTCCCAAAAAGAAAAATCTTTACATGAAATATGCCAATTCACTCCAAGAAGATTTCAGGGTCTGATGCCAATTTCATGGAATGAATCGGAGAGGGAAGCTCCAGAATCCATTGAGATCTGTATCGAATCATTGGGAACACAAAGCAAGGGTGTGAAAAAATCTTATCTGGGAAACTTCAGTATGAATAACCTAAGATTCGAGCTTAAGACCTTAAACAATGGATTATGGGAGACAACTTCTATGTTTTACCATTTTTATATTTTTTTCGTTCTTTTGATTTTTAGTATTTGATCTTAGGATTAACTGTTTTTATATTGGACGTTGTTTGATTTTTAAATAATGTTTTTGATGTTTTTACACTTTGTTTTGTCATAGGAAATCACTTCAAAATTGAAAAAATCGGAGATATATTAAATCTGGATATGTTTGGATCGTGTGATAGGCCCATCGGACCAAGGAAGCATTCCCATTTGTCTACGACCAAAAGGAGTCCCAATCCGGTGCAAAAGGGAAGCTCCCTCAACCCTTTGTGCTATCCGTCCATTCCCACCGGTAGCGATGAAGCTTTTTCCGCAAACCAGTGGAGTCATTCGTATGTGTCTGTGCATCACCAGTCCATCTCACTGATCAACGCTTCATTTCCACTGACCGCCTACCAATTTCCCTATAACGACTGCTGGAACCATCCATTTGACCTATCTGTCTGTGCCACACTCCTCTCACCATCGGTCGCAAAGTCATTTCTGGCCAAAACCGGTGCCATACCCTCCGCCAACCAGTGTCCCACCTCCCAGGCCTCCATCCTACCAACCATCACCCACGTAAAAATGATCACACCCCATTCGAACAGTAACGCACACCCACAACCACAAACATGTAAATTTTTTTGTATCTTCTAGGCCAAATCAACCCTTAACATAGGATCTTCAAAAACTAGAACCTTAATCATCATATATGCATCAAATTAAGGTCTTCCTTAAAGTTGGAAGTTTCCGAATGCAAGAACACACTTGGAACTACAAGGATTCTCAAACCGAGCCAAACCATACTCGCCAAGTAAGGAATCAACCAAAATTTTTCCAGCAGTTTATACAGGTTCCAAGGAGCATTTTGAGATATCAATTCACTCCTATAGACCCTAAAACTCAAAGGCTAAGCTATAAAGACGATATTGCAAAAAATTGGACCATAACGGAACTTTGAGAATGAGTATCAGTTTCAATCAAAGCTAAGGTGTATTGTGGCTAGAACGAGAAGTTATTTTGAGCTATCAAAGGTTTATTAAGGCGGAGCTGAACCACATACACATTCAAAGTAAAAAAAGAAGCGATCAAATGGACGAGGAACACAACCAGAGAACTTCAAGAGCAATCTAAGTAAAACCAATTTTCATGCTAGCTAGGGATCATCAAAATAAATTAATATCATGAGAGAAATTGGCTGGCAAAGATTATTATCATACAACTCTGGCACAATGGAGACATGAAACAGATGAATTCAACTAATTCAAAACTCTTATCTAGGAGTTGAACAGAGTCTTACCACTGAAGATTACCATATAAAGTGGAAAAAATATACAGAATTGCCTAAACAGGTTTGGAGGTGAAAACATTATATCCCCTAGCACTTGATTGGCCAATTAATGAAGAAAACTTGGCCAACGCAAAATCGAGCTCCGCCAAGCAAACCAAGCTATCAAATTGAAGATTTAGAAGTAACTAGCATATGGAAAATGAAATGCTCAAGAAATACGAGCCCTGAAATGGTCCCATTCTCAAACAGCCCAGGTTCCCACCAAAATGATCCAAAGCGAACCTGGCCAAACAAAATTTGGTATGATCTTCACCCATTATACTTCATTTCTACTCATAAAATTTGCTATTTTGCAGTAGAAATTTAGTTTGGTCGAAGCATTCTTTTAGGATTGAAAAATGGACTATTGAACGTCATTTCGATTTATCGAAACATCACATATGGCAATATCTTTCTTCAATATTTCGAGCAGCCAACTAAGAGTATCCTATTCCTTATGTTTTAAATTAGATTTTCATACCTTCCTCACTTGATTTTACACCAGGACGAAGTAAGTTAAGTCTAAAGAATTCTTATTTTTACTAATGCTTCTTTTTCTTTGTATTTTCACATGTTCTGAGTCCTTATCAAATATATTCTAAATAAAAAAATTAATTGAGTCAAAATCAGTATGAAAAACATGCTTAGTTTTGAAATAACCACGTTAACTAGTGACTAGTGTCCCCGATGTGAGGGTTTAACTATAATTTTACCGAACGTAATGGCCCTATGGATCAGTGAAGTGAGGCACCATATCACTTGATATCAAGGTAATCATTAGCTACTCAAAATTTAATGAACTTAATTATTTCTTATTCGGCCTTGGTATATATTGATTCAAATTCTCTTTAAGCCCGACAACATGAAGCCTATAATTCCCCTCTTCTCTTTTTAATAAATTTTTTCAAAAATATGCTTATACTTAATGAAAATTTCAGATGTAAGGCTATGAAGTGAGTAAAAAGAAATCAACTACAATTGAAATCATGGAGCTAATAAACCAGAATGTGCTTATAAGAAAACAAAGATAAAGAGATAATAAAATATGATACCCTAGAAAAGGAGGGATAAATCAATTCTCATGGGCTATAATTTAATACGTATGATGGGTTGGAATTGTTAGGGTCTTGATTGAGTATGAGTCTATGCGTTATTTGCTCAGTACTCTGTTGAAGAGACCTCATACTGTAGATTATAGAGAGTAGCGACGGAGATACTGGATCACTCTTGTTGATTGTAGCTTGAATCGGGGGCGTTGCTAAATTTGTGGTGAATATCGAGGGTTCTACCTAAATGTCAACTTGGGTGTTAGTGGATCTCGCCAGTCAAGGTTGCCAATCGGTTCAAAAGTGAAGGTAATTTTCCATGTTTTCAAACTCTTTTATGATATTTTTTTCTTAGCTCGAGGATAAGCTAAAAACTATGTCTGGAGGAGTTGATAACACCAATATTTTACCATTTTTCATATAGATTTTAGTATGTTTTCTTAATGTTTTAAGAAAATGCAATGAAAGGTATTTTTCCTATATTTATAGAGTTTTCAATTATTTTAGGTAAAACTATGCATTTTGGAGTAATATGGAAGTAATTGGATCCAAACCAATTTCTGGATAGTTTCCGACCATCAGACATATCATCCACGACGGAAGCCATTTCCTCAATATATTTTGATGAAACTTTGACAGGAGCTAAAGAATTGAGTTAAAACTCATATGGAAGTAACTTCACACATTCGGAGCAATAAATAAAGAATTATACCAAATATACTGAATACTGGTCATGCTGACTCGCAAATGAAGGCTGAACAAGAGGGCAAAACCTAAAGGATTACGACTTTGGTTTCAGTTAACACCTTAATAGGACCAAATTAGATGACATAAAGGCCCTCACAAGCCAAAAATTTCATGTCAAAGGCCTTCAACAAGAAGCCAAAAATTGAGAGACCCTAAAGGCCCGAATTTAATCTAAGTTGACCTAACTGGTGAAGCATTATAAATACTTTTTTTAGCATTTAATTTCGTAGAAATGCATTTTTTTGGGTTAGAATAGAAGGTTAAGGAGACATGGACGACACCCTTTGGGGTTGGGCCCCTCCTAATTCAAAGACTTCGGACTTTCTTCATCATGACATCAATAAATCGGTTTTATTGCTCCTCCTTTGTCTTTGATTTATATAATGCTCACTTATCTTGGTTGGTGATAAAAATACTATTTTACCGTTTTTAGTTAGATTTTTACGTATTTATTTGCAGATTTTAAATGCTTTTTTGACCTCTAGAGGTAATTTTCTCGTATTTGTGATTTTTGGGACCAATTAGGTTAAATCATCAAAAAAAGGATGGAGAAATGTGATAATTAGACCTCATTCATATTACCAAGCAAGTTTCATTGACGGATCATGAAGAAAAATGCTCAAACACTTGAGTTTTGCATTTTACTAATTTGGACAAATTCTCGGCATCAGAAAGATCGTCATGAACGAAGGTCTTCCCTTCATTGGATTGAGCTGGAATTTTTCGAGCAGTTGTCATTTTGAGTTAGATTTCTTATGAAAGTTGTTTGAAGTCATTTAGAGCTCTGACCGAACAGTTATAACTGTTTAAGCGAAGATACGTCAATCTGTCTCGGAAAGGAAGCAAGTTTAGCATCATTTGAAGCTATGACCGGGTGATGGAGTTTCCATCATCGGCCGAATGCTCATTTTTGGCAGACTCTGGTCACAGAGACATTTCATGATCAAAGGCAGATTTCAAGTCATAACTTTCGGTTCGCTTAACCGAATTTGATTCCGCAAGAACCTACATAACCGAGGACGCCGTAGGAAACCCTATTATTATAATTAAGTTGTTTTTAGAACTTAGAAAGAGAGAGTCACAAATTTTACAGAGTGTTTCAAGCCGTCAAAAGCTTTGAGAGTTCTTTCCCTTTTGTTCTTGAAGTTTCGAAGTGTTCTTGAGAGAGTTCCATTCCACATTTTGTCATAGAGAAGATTTCTTTACTCTTGATCTATTTAATAATGTTTTCTCATTGATTTCTTGCTGTTTTCCGTGCTCCATGTCTTAGTAGTTCATTAATTAGGTTTGTAGGCTTCTCAAAGAGGTAATGTATTCATGAGATGCTAGTATTTGTTTAGGGATTGCTTAATTCTTTATCTCGGTTGATCTTTATGCATAATTGCTCTACTTGTGCATCTAGTAGTCTGTCCATAGGTAGATTTTCATTCCAAAATCTTGCTAAATCACCTGAACCAAATCTTTGACAAGCTGAATTCGAGGAGGCTTCGAAAGTATACCACCTTGGCTCAGTGAACTTATTGAAACCTGTGTCTATTTAATGCCTGCTAATTATTTAACACCATTCAATAGTCTAGGTTTTTTGATAATTAGTATTGAATCCCGAACCTCAAAAGTTGAGTGGAGTTAAATTAGTGTTTTGGAGTTCTAGACGTTTCTTGATTCTATTCCCTAAACAAATCGATTTTCTCTATGTTGCATGATTCTCTGCGAATGTCCTACGTGCCTAACGCTTTTTCTAATTGATTCAAATCCTTTTAATTATTATAGTCACTGTATTTTTACTTTTAAACTCATCAAAAAACTCTTTTATTTTCTGTTTTAGCTTAAATTAATTTTGAAAGTCGTAGTGTAAGATCTTAGTCCTCGTGAGATCGATAACCTGAAATACTGCATCTACGCTGTGCAGTTGCAACAATAGTGTCTTTTGTGTGAAACTTGACACGCTATCAAGTTTCTAGCGTCATTTCTGGGTCTTTATGCGTTACCTATGAAATTTTATTTATTGATTTTAGTCTATAATGCTTTTATTTTCGGTTTTCTTCTTTTTCGTTTCTTTTCTTTTCTGGTTTTATGCAGACGAGACCTTCTTTGGACGACCCATCTACAACCAATCCCCCATTGACGTCATTTAACGCACCTTAAGTAGAAAAAAGAGAGAAATATTAGCTGCTATGGAAAATCCAACCAGAATCCTCCTCACGGACAGCCACATCTTATGGACAATCAAACCGTTCTCATTGAACAAGAGGACGTAGCTGCTGGACATGGGCTTTCCGTCACCCCTGCTGCTATTCTTCCACCTCACTTCAACTTACCTGTTGCTGTAGGACTCCAAGGAGTCCAAGGAAACACACAAGAATCTCTTGGTGCTGTCCCCGTTCCACAAAACCAACAAGGAAGAGGAAACACACCTGTTCGAATGGATAACCCACAACAAATTTCACCTGGGAATTTATTTGGATTACAACAACTCCCACAACTACTTCAAGCCTTGATTAACCATGGTTTACCTCAGAATCAGCCCCCTCAAGGATGAGCTAAATAGAATTAGTCGCAAACCTCAAACCATTAGATTTCGATTCTTCTGATGCATTCTTCTTGGATAGGAATCCAATTCGTTCTCCTCAGCCTCAAAGAAATGATTTTGAGAGTAAACCTTAGATCATAGCCTCGGTGAAGCAAAATCAATTCCATGGACTGTCCAAAGAACAACTACTTGACCATATCGACACATTTGAAGAGATATGCCGTACTACGCGTAGAAATGGAGTTCCACTAAACTACTTTAAGTGTATGCTTTGTACATTTTCACTGAATGATAAAGATCTTAGATGGATGAAGTCGCTAACACCACAATTCATCACCACTTGGGACGAATACAAAGGTGCATTTCTGAGCCAATTCTACACTAAGCAAAGATCGAGCTCCATTCGAAGCAAAATCTCTGGTTTTCAGCAAGAACCTACATAATCCTTTTATGAAGCATTAGAAATTTCAAGTACACAAGGGATTACCCAAACCATGGTTTCTCTGAAGGAAATCTATGGAACATCTTCTACAATTGTATCGACCATAAGTACAAGCTTTCTCTAGACACGACTAACAATGGGAGCTTTATGACTAAATTCGTGCCTGAAGCCAAACTTTTGATCAAGAACCTAGATGCTAGTGACGCCAAGAATGGTCCTATTTATGATTGAAATGTGCGTGGATCCAACCATTTAACAAAAGCCGCACAAATTTCAGAGTTAAAAACGATGATTTCTCAACTACTAAAAGATAGACGAGGAGTACATGCTGTTCAGACCATTGGAATGCCAAAAAGACTCCAAATATGGAATATTTAGAAGATGGAACAGAGGATAATTAGGAAGAATTGTACTAAATTAGTGGGAATTTCGGAAATAATGGATACAACCAAGGATACCGAAATAACTCAAATCTGTCCTACCGGAACAATAATGCAGGGAAACCCTCAAGATCAGTACTATCCACCTAAAACCACCCAACAGGGGGCTTCCTATCAGCCTTAGGAACAAAATTTTAATAAAGGAATATACCAAGTGAAGCGACCATTTACTTATCCTCAAGCCAATGCATCGAATCTGCAAGAGGGCAAACTTGAAACAATGCTAAAGTAAATCTCTCAGGAGATGAAATAAAACCACAAAGAGGTTAATTAGAGGTTGGAAAACGTCTAAAATGAGCTTACAATGAAGTATAAAGCCATTGTTACTCATATTCAGAAGCTTGAAGTTCAAATCACTCAAACGAGTGAACCTATCAGTAAACAAGAAAACCCGGAGAAATCCTTCTGCAAGGTCGCCAACTTAAGGGAAGCTATGGAGGTCGTGTCTACTACTAATACACCTCTTCAAGATTTCAATTCTCAAGGTAGGTCACCTCTGGATCGTTTACGAAACGAATCTAAGAGTGCTTACAAGAGGACTCAAGAAGATCGAATGCCCAAGAAAGTTCATCATTCCTTGCTCAATAAATAAAGTTAGGATTGATGATTGCTTATGTGATATTGGAGCTAATTTGAATATGATTTCACTTAACAAGGATATGGACTTAGGACTCTCAAACTTCCGGCCATCTCGAATCTCTATCGAGTATGCTGATATGTCTACATCTACACCGTATGGATTTTTGCCGGATGTTTTGCTTGAAGTAGGAGGATTTCTCATACCTACTGACTTTCAAGTCATCTTTACTAAAGGAGGAAAGACATATCCACTGATCCTTGGCTCCCAATGCTTAGATACTGCTGGAGCAATCTCCGACTTCCCGAACAAGAGGATTTGCTTAGCTAGAGTGAATAAGCAAGTCTATTACCCTGCTGTGAGCTACCACTCCAGACTAAATGAAACTATTATGGAGGACATGAAAGTTATTCTAGACCCTGGAGATAGTCTCAAGACACAACAAGTCTCAGAGAAAGAAGCTACATCCACCACAACGCCAATGTCTTCAAAACCGGTGAAAATGGATGCAAAGAAAGACTATTGTGCCATCGAGGTACAAACTAACTCTTTATGGGACTTGTATGAAGAAGAGGAAGAGGCCTACTAGATGCCAATTTCCTATTCTAAAGTCAAGATCCGAATCCCATTTGGTATTTATTTGAAGAACGATGAAATCTACAATAAGAAGCTCGAGAATACTCTTAAGCTATTCCCGAAGGCAATCATGATCTATGAACCTATCGGAGACACACTTAATGATCTCAAATCACTCTCTACACAACCAACTCCAGAGACTCAAGAAGCTAAAGGAATTACAATTCCTTTAGTGGAAACCGATCACGCCTAAAAAGTGAAAGGAGTCGAGCTAAAGACTCAAAACAAGCGCTTTGTGGGAGGCCACCCACACAATTTTAATTTTAATTTTTATTTTTTAGAACTTATTTAGATGTCTAATAGTTTTTTTTTATTTTTTGCAGGATTTTAAAAAATCAAGAAAAATACAAAAAAAAATCAGACTCAAGAGCAACCCTGAAAGTTGTCGTGACTGGGTGACGACTGCCAAAATATAGGAGTGTGCCATAGTATCTCAGTCGACCGTTATCAGAAGCAAAAAGCCTCAAAATCAGTTTTTCAATTTTGACAAGAAAATGGATCTAAATCGTTAAGCTATCTCTTGGACCATTCCAAACATTCATTCTACATTGGAGAAGGAACTTAAAGACCACCAATCAAGCTAAATCCTCAGATCAAAAATTTATGGAACAATGTGATGATATCATGAAGAACCAAGAAGAACAAGTTTGAGAAATGCCATCATTCGATCATACTGAAATACTGAGAGATATCACAGAGAGCTTTAAACAATACCAAAATAGGTAAATGAACCCTGGACTTCATATTTTATTAACTAACACTAAATGATAGGTGAAATGCCCGAGAGAAAACGACCTTGGAACGGTCAACATCAAAAGTTGCCCGGAGGATCAAGTATCTTAACAAAAGGAAACATGAAGATTTTCAGTACGCCAAGCAAATGAACTCAAACCATCGAAGATGCCCTAACAAAGTGACCATTATGAACAAAATAGCTAGGTTAGAATTTTGATATTTAAAATTTTAATTTTTGGTTAATGTTACGTCTTTGCTGGCTAGCCAATGAGTTTGGGTAAGCCAAAAGTGATATTTTCAGATAAGAATCATGTTGGCGTACCAAAAATTCATCATGTTAAATTTTAATTCGAGCAACAATGACCAACTATCCAAAAAGGTTTTTAATCCGACCAAAAAGATGTTTCGAGAACTCAAGAACGTCTAAGTGACCGTGTTTTCAATCCTTTCGGGAAAATCATCCGTAAAAAATGTTTTTAAAACTTTTTGGTACCAAAAAAAATATCGTGGAACACTAGCCGACCATTCAGAATTCAAAATGACCGATCGGAACGCGATACGACCAAGGAAAACTGCAATACAACCGAGAACACGTCCCGATTGGCCGCTGAATGCTCCACGACCGGTGTGTGCCATGGTTGGACACGCGACTGGTGTCCAGGGCATCATGCCTCGTCCGTGTGCCTTAGCTGGAGCCCAGGACTGGTTGGCTTTTCTTCCAGCACCTGGTTTTGTTGAGCCAAAGCATGCGGCCGGTCACGGGTGCTTCGTGCCCCGTCCATGTAATTCCCTACCGGTCGACGTGTTTTCCACGGCCCAGAAAATGCCAAAACGTGTCCGTCGACCGGTCCCAAGGTAAGTGTTTCAAATTTTTTAATTTTTGTGTCCAAAACCTATTTTCATAAAAATAAACCAATTTACCTAAAACACTAAACCAAGTTTTAAAGAAAAGGAAGGAAAAAGAAGGGTTTTTGTTTCTACTTTATTAGTTTTGGATCTAAAACTCTAAAACCTCATCTCTTTTTCTTTGACAACTTTTAGAACCCTAAAGAACAAAATCTCAAAACCCTAAATCTTTTGTTCTTCTACTAAATTTATATTGATTTCCATTGAGGGATCTCATTCCTTTCGTCATTCAAGCATCAAAGTATGTTTTTAAACTCTTTTTCTCTTAAGTTACAAGTTTTAAGATTTCATAAATTTCTTAGATTTAGGCTTTTCTTAGCTTGATTTTTAGAAAAGCTTGTTGGGTTCACTGATTACACTTTGAACATGTTTAATTTCTTGTTTTCACTAGATTTTGAAACTTCAAATTTTTGAATTTTTAGGCGCATAAAAGTCCAAAAATTAGTGATTAAAGTTGATGAATTTTCTTGTTCTAGAGCCATTCTTTATGTATAACTAGGTTATGCTAGTTATTTTGCATCATTTGACTTTAAAATTAAAATTTTTGGCGATGTTTTTTGGCTAAAAGTGTTAAATCCGAAAATGACTTTGAAATTTTGAGAAATTTGAGTTCTTACTTGTTTGATGTTTTTGATTTGTTTTTGATATCATTTAAATGTTTCTTTGATATTACAATTGCTTAAGAACATATATTGATTCTTTTTGAAGTTTTCAAAAGACTCACTTTCTCTTTGAGTTTTGATTTTGTAGGATATTAAACAATGGATAATGAAGAGAATGTGAGGAAATCAACAAGGATAGCTATCCGAAAAGAACGAGCTTTGAAGATTCAAGAGCCTAACAATCCTTTTTATACCGGAAAATCCAAGAAGTTGAAGACATCTACTAAGAAGGATTCAAAGAAGGTGAAAAAGAGGCATGGAAAAGACATAGCTAGTTAGAGTGAAGCCACTATGAGTGATGAATCGGATGAGAATGGAGAAGAGAGACAAGGAGAGGAGATGGTTTTTTTTTTTTTCTTTTCCTGATTTCTCAAATCAGAAATGATGTGCCGAAGTTTCCACCATGAAAGAAGCAAACAAAATCAAGAGCTAAAGGACTTATGGAACCAAGGAGAAAAATTGATGGATCAAAATTGGATCCAAATGTTGATTATGGGGCTGCCCTCGCGACCATAAGGGTTCAAGCTCCAATGAAGATTGATTTTCGAACACTTGATGCTCTAGGAGTGACAAGAGATGTCACTTGGTTCTTGGATGCTTTGAAGTTGAGAGCTTTTGTAGAGATTTCTTTCCCGGTCTATGAAGAGCTTACCAAGGAGTTCCTAAGTACTATTGAGCTCTCATATCCCAACGAAAAACGAGTTAAGGCTCAAGATTGAGTTCTCACTTTCTCGGCTAGAGGTACCTCTTACTCTTTAACTACTGGTGAGTTGTGTGAGATTTTGCACTTGCATTGTTTAGATGAAGCCAAGTTTATCTCGGATCATGATGCCTACATCGTCTGGGATTGACTTGCTCATGAGAAACTTAGGCCCGAGCGTTCGAAGGAGGCCAAGATTGGACATCCAACGGTTCGGTATGTGCATAGGCTCATTTCTCAGAGGATCTTCAGTTGGACAGAGCAGAGTTCAGTGCTTAGAGATGAGTTCTTCATCCTCATCTCTCCTTTTGTTGCTAGTCCTCAGAGAGCCAACTATGGTGCTCTCATTGCTAGGAAGATGATAGATGTGAAGCATGAGGCTGCCAAGGAGAGTAGAGAGCCTACCTATAGGTCTCATTTTGGAGAGATCATCACTGCTATCCTCACTTCTAGAGGAGAAGACTTGAGTGATGAGCCTCCTATGGATTGAAGCGGATTACTGGATCTCTCTGCACTTGCTAGATCTTGCTATCTTACGAGATAGATTCAGGGTACAGAGACCTTTAATTACCAGTTCATGCCTCTTCATGACACAGAGCCAGCTTGCTACATCCTTCCTTGCTTATAACTTCCATCGCTGTAAGAAGGTCATACTCTTTTCGACCCTTTTCCTTCCCAGAGTTTAAGGAGATCTTCAGAGTGTCCCATCCTTGGCATGAGGGACTATCATAGAGCCCAAGTGTTTATCGCAAAGGCTGCTGCGCGAGTAGGAGGCTCAACCCCTAGGAGCATGGTTGCTTCAGATTATGTACCACATACAATGTCTTTAGAGGATATTCGAGCTACTCTAGCTACAAAGAGGGGTAGGAGAGTTCGACTAGAGAGGATGATGAGCAGAGTTGTGCGTGTTCTGAGACACGCAGTATACTTGGATCCTTTAGGAGTACTCGCAGAGAGAGAGCTGAGTTAGCTGATGATGGAGACTTAGAGAGTTTCTCTCTAGTTTTAGACTTTGGATAGGATGCAGCTGAGACATGAGACACGACTCTAAGTGACTCTTCAACCCACACAGGATACACTCCCACACAGGATTCAGACGCAGTTGTAAGCAGCCACATCCCAAATGATTCACATTCTACAGACTTCTGAGTCTTTATAAGGTTTTATTGTTCGAGTCATTTTATTTTCTTTTTATTTTTATTCTTATTTTTATTTTATTGAGTCTGTTATTCCCTACAGTTGATTGCTTTTGCACCGAGATGGTGCAAGGTAAGTCTGGGGGGATTTATCCGTTACTGATGATGTTTTCTTTTTTTCTTATGTACTTTTTCTTTTTATTGAGTCATTTTTATGTTTTATTGAGTTAAAACATGTTGGATTATATGATCTTATGTTGCTGGAAATTTTTTGTTTGTGCTAATTTTCGTGTTATTCCTACAATAGTTATTAAATGCAAATTTACTGAACGAAAATTTATAAGTGGATCGATCTACCAGGACGACCATATTCCGTTAGGACTCGGATTTTTAAAGCTGGTCCCACCCTTAAAATGAATTAAATTTATCATCTTGGGGCTTGATATACTCAGGATAGACTCCTCATTCAGGTTTGACACTAATTCCTAGTGAGTAATATCCCTTATACTATTTCTTTCGTATAGAATGAATTTAAGGTTCGATGAAATGAGTAAAGGGGCATATATCTTAAAAATTTTGAACCCTATAGACTCATAGAGACTTATTCCACTTGTACTTAATTTAGAAAAGAAAGAAGAAAAAAAACAGATAAAAAGAGATCGATAGAAAAAATAAAGGAGTAATTACTCAAACTAACTCTAATTTCTTGTGAAAATTACTAGAGTAACGTCATATTAAAAACACTTACTAAACTAACAATGATTTTAAGTAAAAAGTCTAATTGCCCCTTCTTGTTTAAACAACTCAAATATTTGCCATTTTTGATTATTTTGGAGATATTTATTTTTTACTTAAAATTTTGCAAATTAAAACATAAAAAAAACAAGGATCGTGTTTTACTAAAACCACCATCGACTATAAAAAAACCCTTCTTCTACAAACTAAGAACGCTAAATACTAATGTTGATTCAATATCTCCTTCATTCCTGTTAATTCTCTCAAGCATGTACCCAATAAAAGAAGACGAAGCTTGATTTGATTCAAACTAAGAACCCTATATCCCAATAAAAGAAGACGAAACTTGTTTTGATTCTTTTTTTGTTTTAGGGAAAGAGTTACTTTAGAAACAAGAAAAGTTATGAAGTTGAATCTCACTTCTGCGAAAACGAGATTGGCCTCTTTTAAAGTTTTGTCGATTGTTGTTAGCAATTAACTTTGTGGTTGCATCAAATTTTGAGACAATTAACTTTGATTACTTCGGTTTGTTGTTCGTTGTCTAGGTCCACCACAATTATTATGTGCGCAGGTATGTCATCTGGATTTGTGGTGAGGACATCATTGGGGAGAATTTGACTCTGTACCAGATTGGCTAAATGAGAAGGCTTGCTCTACTCATGCAGTTCTTCCATGGCTTCCGATGTCATGCAATGATGTACTTGAGATACAAAAATGAGGTCGTCCTCATTTTTTTTAAAACGTGACTTGAAGAAGATAAAGAATAACGATGACCTAAGTTTTAAATTGAACCAAATTGTATACCAAAACTAATGTACCATGTCTCGTTAATGAACCAAATTGGTTTTATAAATTAATGTACCAAAAGCTAAGAAAATCGGTTTAAGATAATTAACAAAAGTTGAACAAGTCTGCTATAGTAAGTCTCCCGTAAATAAGTCCTCTACCATGTATATGACATTATAGTAAGAAAACAAACATTATATTTTGAACCAAAAGTCTGCCATCGAAACGGTGAAACTAAAATAAAATTGTTACCAATATCATCAAAGTCTGCTACCAAATAAATGGTACTCTAGTAATTAATTTTATAACATATAAATCTGTTATAATGTTATAAGTCTACCGTAACGGCAAAAAGTCTGTAGCAAGATAGACAAATAAATCTGTCAGAAATAACAATTCTCATAAATAAGTCTTCTGTTGAAAATAAAACTGTAGTAGGTTAGATAAGTCTGTGGTCACATAATAAATAAGTTTACTATACAAGTATGTTGTTCTAAATAAGTCTTGGAAATTTTTGCTAGCTAAATAAGTCTTTTAGTTCGTATAATTGACTTTCACAAATAAACATATCTTTTAATTAAGTATGTCGTTAAAAGTTTACCAATTTGAATAAGTCGTCCAGAAAATCCGGAAAATGAAAAAAGTCTATTTTAATGAAAAAATCTGTGATTAAAGGAAAAATGTCCATCCATAGACTTGTTTTTCTAATTCCGGTTTACCAGTGGCAATTTCGTAAAAAATTGCTGACGTTTTTCAAAAATGATAATGGCAAAATCGTTATTTTGTTTTTAACAACACACTCCTAGGGGTAAAATAAACCTAAAAAATATTCTGGTAAATAAAGATAATTTAGAGATATTTTAGTAATAAACTCTTGTTATAGAGTTAGTCTAGAGGTTTGTAGTAATATTCTGGTAAATAAAGATAATTTAGAGATATTTTAGTAATATTCTGGTAAATAAAGATAATTTAGAGATATTTTAGCAATAAATTTAGAGATATCGTAGAAAAATGAGAAAAATCGATTCTCAAAGGGGTTTGATAGAAAAATTAAAATGACCCTAGAAAAGTAGAGGAAAAAAAATCATCAGAAATAAAAAAGTTTTCGAAACGGCGATGGCGATGGCGATAAGGAGCCGCCGTTTTCACTGAGAGCTGTCGGCGCCGGCGTTTTCATGGTTGTCTCGACGGCGGGATTGGCCAGTAAGGGTGATGCGGGAGGTCAGGATCTACTAGAGGATGGAAGCTTATCCTTAAGGTTGGTGATGGCGATGGGTCCTCCAAGTGGCTCACGAGGAGGTGGGTCCTGGGTATGTAAGGTCTCGCTACTGGTGACGCCACTAGGTGGGATTTTGGTTTCCAGGGAGTTAACGGAGGGAGATTCAGGGTTTGTATTGCGATCTAGGGTTTTTGGATATCGATCATGGGTGATCCTTGTCTCGCGATTTCTGGAGGCACTTTTGGTAATTGATCAATTGGGATCTGGCTTGGGCTTAATGTCACCGATTGCAATCAAGATCCTCTTTTTAAGCCACCGTATCGTTTTTCAAAGATTGCAATTTTACTTTCCATGTCCTGAGAGATTGAGATTCATATCTCCATCGCTGGTCTGGGTACTTAAGAGCCTTGCCTTCTGTACAACTCTTCACGTATTTCTCCATCTCTCTTGGGTCTTTGTTAAGAATCCTCGGTTTCAGGTGTGTTGGTTCTTCTTGGACTTTGTCTGGTCACGTTGTATCGGGTTCTCAATATTTCTTTGGCTTTCAAAGGGGTTTTTGGTGATGGCTCAGTTAACGGCTCATAAAGGGGTGCTCAGGACAGAATCTGTGAAACTTTCCTCCGCAGGCATTGCTAGGAGAGTTCAGCAGTTTTCACTAACGATGATAGGGAGATTGATGAACCCAGAGGTTCAACGAATGGATAGCCTCCTAGTTAACCTCCCGAAAATCTGGAAATTGGAAGGGAAGATTGAAGGAGGCGATCTTGGGAACGGGAAATTCCAGTTTAATTTCCAATCGGAACGAGACATCTCGGATGTTCTT